>JAXQQM020081805.1:0-188318 GCA_034641835.2 Pinus albicaulis
TATGACAAGCACATTTCTTTGGATCTTGATTTAAAGCAACTGGTGATGTTTTCTATCTCTGGTGATGTTTATAGTCCAAATATTATTAAGAGCTAATAATATTCGACATATCTATTTTTAGACTGGAAGTCTAAAAATAGATTCCGCCCAATATGTCTAAAAATATAAGTCCATCTATTTTTCCAACTTGACCAACCATCCACAAATAGCATCCTACAACTCATAGAATATGATCGACATGTCTAAAAATAGACATAGTCTAAAAATAGAATTTGCGCCAAAAATAGCCTGCGGGCCCACTTAGTGAAGGTGACTTCTTTCCACTAAGCTCATCATCTTGTTGCAATCTCAAAACTCCCTCTCAACAAGATAGGGATTATCTGCCACCCCGATCCTGCCTCTGTGGTATTTGAATTTTCTCCTGGTGAGCGCCTTCGTCAAGATATCAGCATCCTGATCCTCCGTGGGAATGTATGAAAGTAACATGATCTTCCGCTGCACACAATATTTGATATGATGGTACTAGATGTCAATGTGTTTAGATCTATCATGAAATACTGGATTAATCGAGAGTTTGATGCAACTCTTATTATCATAATATATCACAGTAGGATCCAAGTGTGAACCGAACAACCCGACCAGGATCTTTCTCATCCATATAGCCTCGCATGCAGCCAAACTCGCTGCCATATACTCGGCCTTTGTTGAACTGAGTGCCACGGATATCTGCTTCCTGCTGTACCAAGAAACTACTGTCGAACCCATACTGAAAATCCCTCCAGATGTGCTCTTTCTGTCTATTGGGCTGCCTGCCTAATCTGCATCCGTGAAGCCACAAAACTTCACCTCATCCGACTGTCTGTACCAGAGTCCATATTTCGATGTGCCTCTAAGATATCTCAATACATGCTTGCCTGCCTTCCAAAAGAGCTTGGTAGTCTTAACCATAGCTTGTGAATGTTGGTTAATAGCGTAGCATATGTCGGGTCGTGTATTGACTAGATACATGAGCGACCCCACCAATTGTCGGTAAATAGTGGCATCCACTACATCTGCCAATGTAGCATCCTCTTTCCTCCATCCACCAGGAAGAGGAGTATCAATAGGCTTGCAGCCATGCATGTTGAACTTCTCCAGTATCTCCCGGGTATACTTGCCTTGAGACACAAACAGTCCATCACTGCGCTGCCAAATTTCCAATCCCAGGAAATGATGAAGGAGGCCCAAGTCCTTCATCTCAAACTCTTTTGCAAGATTATCCTTGCATGAGAGTATCAACTATTCATCACCGGTCAGTATCAAATCATCTACATAAAGTACAATGATCAGCAACTTACTCTCCACCACAATCTGGTATAGGTTCGGATCCGCCTCACTCTTGGAGAATCCATGTCTGGTAAAGTAACTGTCGATCCGTGTGTACCAAGCACGAGGTGCTTGTTTCAACCCATACAACGCTCTTTTGAGCTTGCACACATGCGACTCACTGCTGAAGATCTCGAAACCTTTGGGCTGCTCTATGTACACCTCCTCCTCAATCACTCTGTTGAGGAACGCAGTCTTCACATCCATCTAATGAATGTGCCACCCCATCTGCGTTGAGAGAGCAAGAATCATCTGTATGGAAGAATACCTTGCGACAGGGGCAAAGGTTTCCTCATAATCAATCTCCTTAATCTGTGAGAAGCCCCAGGCAATAAATCTTGCCTTGTACTTCTCCACACTCCCGTCAGCTTCTTGCTTCACTTTGTAGATCCATCTCCAACCTACCACTGATTTCCCTTCCGGCCTTGGGACAATCTCCCATGCATTGTTTCTGACAATCGAATCATACTCTTCCACCATGGCATCTACCCATGCGGGATCCTCCACAGCTTCCTCAAAAGGATGAAACACATGCGTACACTTGCTCATAAGAGCCATGTATCTAGTATACCGGTCAGGTGACTGTCTCTGTCTGCGCTGTGATGTAGGTGCTCCTACAACCTTCTTTGCATCCTAAATCAGTCACTTAGCTTCTGTAGTGCGCTTCCACCTTGTGATGGTTGGCGTTGCATGAGTGGTCTCTTCCACTCCATGAACCTCCTCTTGTGGCTGATCCACATCCTGAGGCTCATCCTTGGGAACTAATAGATGCTCATCTACATGCAAGTGTGGCCCCCTCTCAAGCGATCACTTCATGGCTTTCTCCTCATGAAATTTGATATCCCATTGCACAACAGTCTTGCGATTATCTGGAAAATACACACGATAGTTATGGGGTGTATCAGTGTACCCCACAAATATCCCAACCTCTACGGTTGGCTCCAGCTTCTTCCTGGCATCCTTTGTCACATGAATGTAAACAGGTGAACCAAAAATCCTCAAATGGGAATATCAGGCCTCTTACCAGAAAATGCCTCCTCGGGTGTACTCATGCCAAGTATCCTGTGAGGACAACAGTTTTGCACATAAAATGTAGTATTGCATGCCTCATCCCACAAGTGTATGGGAAGGCTATAATCATGCAACATCGCCCTTGCAGCACCCACGATCGTTCTGTTCTTCTGCTCAGCGACCCCATTTTGTTGTGGGTTATGAGGCGCTATGAGCTCTCTTCGAATTCCTTCTGCACTGCAAAAGCCCTTGAACTCGCCAGAGATGAATTCACCACCATTGTCACTCCTAAGAGCCTTCACCTGCTTCCCCTATTATTTCTCAACGAGTGCCTTGAACTCACAGAACTTTGATTATGTCTCGCTCTTCTTCTGCATGAAGAAGATCCAGCACTTACAAGAAAAATCATCAACAAATATCACATAGTACCTGTGCTTTGCTATCAAAGCTACTGAGAAAGGTCCACACACGTCTGTGTTAATTCTCTCAAGGATCATCGTGGCATGAATATCCTTCTCGTGAAAGGTGGTTTTCATAAATTTTCCAAAAGTACATCCCTTGCACTGATCTGACTGCGCAAGTGTACCTTTGGGAAGCCCGGTAGAAATCTATTGCAAAATTTTCAAAGCACCATGGTGAAGATGGCCCAATCTCCTGTGCCATATCTTGCCCTCATCCCAGCTCACCACTCCTTCTGCCTTGCCTGCCATTGCTGTGCAGCCATCTACCTACAATTGATAAAGGTTCTTAACTCGAACCCCTATCCTCCTGGTTTCACCAGTTGCCTTACTGCACAGGAAAGCCTTTCCCTCGCTAAAGACAACATCATATCCATTGTCTTCTAACATGGCCACCGAGATTAGATTCTTCTTCAATCCTGGAACATGCATGACATCCTTCAATATGAAAGGTTTACCAGACTCCCTCTCAAAGGAAATGGTCCCGATACCAGTCGCACTGTATCTACCGTCATCGCCCATCTCGATGTGCACTCCAAGATCCTTCTCATCCAGATCACTGAACAAATCTTTGTCTCCGGTCATATGAAAAGACACACCACTGTCAAGAAACCACACTGAACCCATCAAAATTGAGACCAAGCATGCGATCAACGAAAAATCTAGCTCAAACTGCGAGGCTAAGGCCTCTCCAGCTGCAGATCCAGCAGCCTGCTTATTTTTCTTCTTCTGTGGACAATTAGTGGCGTAATGTCCATGTTGGTGACAATGAAAGCACTTCACCTTGGACATGTCCTCGCTTTCTTTCCTTTCAGACCGGATTGAGAAGCATTCTTCTTGCTCTTCCTTCCTTTGCTTTGCGCCCAAAGCATAAATTTCATCCGCACTCTGATGATATCATATCCCCGTACTTCGTCTTGTCTCCTTCACAGACAAGATCCGACCAAGTCTTGGTCCGCAATTTCTCCAAACCATTGATGAGTCCCGATAGGAATGCCAACTCTTTGAAATCCCAAGGAGAGCCAAACTCACCAAGTCCTCGTCATCTACAGTCACCCCCACACTTCCCATCTCATCCCTGCACTGGAAAAACTTCGTGAGGTACTTGGGTATACTGTCGCCTTTCTCCATTTTTATGTTCCTAAGTTTATCCTTGAGCGCCAACTTCCTCTAGTCACTCTTGCATTGGAACAAATATGTAAAAGCTTTCCACATCAAGAATGGAGAAGATTTACCATGAAGGCTGGACACTAGGTGATCCTTCACACCTTCCAACAGAATCCTTCAACATTTTGCTATCTTCTTTTGCCATGCGTCAAGTGCAGCAACATCGCTAGAAGCAGGTTTTGGAATTTATGCATCTATGAATTCCTTCAACCCATTGTCATACAGCATCGCCTCCATCCTATCCTTCCATGCAATATAATTCGAGCTGCCTCATGGATACTCCAATCGCACCATTCAAAGACATCTCAACTTCACACCAAGAAAAATTGTTGCAAATTCTAATTCCACCGTATCAAAACCTTAACCGTCTAATGCTTTGCAATTGCTCCAATGATCATAATGCAATCGATACCATGTAGAAATTATATAACCGATATGTTATACATCCGAGACTTTCTCGATCACACACTATTTGACTTCATGCACAATACAAAATCTCTTCTACCATTGATCATTAATTGCGGAAATAAAATCAATTGCATGCACACATTAAAACCATAAACATTCACATATATGAACACAGTATTTTATGGGAAAACTTAAATCTGAAATCCCCCAACTATCTGTATATTATATTTCATAGAGATCATGTAACAATCATCATACAAAGCTCCTCACAAGCTCTCAGTAGAATCTCCAATTGCTACACACTAATCAGGTCCGATCTAGCAAATCACATGCTCCAATCTCTGCCACCTGCTAGCCTGCCTCTACTGCACAATCACTGCCAAAGAATGGCTCTGAATGAACTTCAAACCACCTGGCTTGTACTTCGCAATCCTCATTGGCCTCTCCATCAATGTGTGGTGCAAACTCATGCACCAATATAGTCACAACTGATAGTCACACTGCTCTTTCACCTACCTCTTCACTGGTCTCTACTGAAACTGTCCATGCACTGTAGTTAACTGATGTATTATTTAGTTGATTAATGAGTTTATAATTACTGAATTAATTAATAATTAATTCACACCACTCTCACTAGTGTATCAATCAGTTAGACTAGATACAACTAGCTCAACTATGTTTAACTCAATTAAACTAAACACAACTCCATTAACTTCCTCAACCAACTCCACCAAAATCTCTCACATGAGTTCTAACTGAAGTCTCTAATCAATAGCTCCACTTAACCCTCAGGAATAGCGTAATTCCTTCTGTCAGCTCCTGTGCCACATCTGTGCACTTAACTAAAGTGCTCCAAGAGAATAAGATAATGTTTATAGTCCAAATATTATTAAGAGCTAATAATATTTGACATATCTATTTTTAGACTAGCAATCTAAAAATAGATTCTACCCAATATGTCTAAAAATAGAAGTCCATCTATTTTTCCAACTTGACCAACCATCCACAAATAGCATCCTGCAACTCATAGAATATGATCGACACGTCTAAAAATAGACATAGTCTAAAAATAGACTTTGTGCCAAAAATAGCCTACGGGCCCACTTAGTGAAGGCGACTTCTTTCCACTAAGCTCTTCATCTTGTTGCAATCTCAATAGTATCATGTACATGAATAGAAAGTATATCATGTACATGAAATTTATTCTATGCATTTTTTTTTTACAACTAATTAATTAATGTAATTTTTGCAGCAATATCAATTTGGAAATGCACTTGGGAGTGCCAAGAGAGGAAATGGTGACTTATAAACCCATATTATAGATCAATCATGATTTAATTTTTCCATTATGTCATTTATGGGCATGAGATTCCATTACATATGTCGGGAAGGAAGTTCCATTTTGTAAAAAAGAAAAATGTATTGCTTGACCAATTTTGAATACAAATAAATGAATTTGACCTTGTTTATAGGACAATGTCTTCCTTGAATTTTAAATTCATGATGTGGATTTGATGTTATATTTGATTAATGTTACATTACTTATGATCAATTTAGTTAGACTCATATTTATTTTTTTATTTACAAATTATCAAGTTTGCAAGTTAAGCTACTTTTATATTTATATCTTACTCAATGTTGCATGCATGGACGAATATATCATTACCATAGAAATTTGCTTAGTTATAATAATATATGTATCATGTACATGAAGAGAGCATATATCATGTGCATGAAATTGATGTAGATGTATGGTGTTGGCTTGAGGGGTCCTGACCTAGGTTCTGTTTTAAGGTTTTCTAACAAACCCCTATACTATTGGCCCTTTCAGCAATGGCTTGCTTGCACAGGTCAAGATCTCACCCAAAGTAGTATGGGAGGGTGTTGGAACCAGGTTTCCACATCCTGAGAGAGAGAGAGAATTAATTGAAGGGGGTCCTTTTAGATCGATCAAACTTGCGTTGGAGGAACCCTTATACAGACACCCTTAACTGTGTATTAGAGAAATATCTCTGGCGGAGATCCTAAATCATGCAATAGTAGACTAACAGAATCAAAACATCCAAACCTTAACTAGATCTATGCATTTATCATCTCATATAGTATCGCATCCATGTGCACATCAACAATCATCAGTATGCAGTAGACAGATATAAATAACACAAAGCGCAACCAATAAATAACACAAAGCCAACGAGGTCTGCACACAGTAGGACTCAGGGTCTCCACGCACATAGCCAACAGGATCCCTTACCTAGAAAATCAACAAAAGATCCATAAGTTCGTATCTAGCGTAGTCACTTATTAGCTTCCTCTAAACTTGAATTATCCGTCTATTTATATCATGCTAGCCTGCGCTATCCTATGGTTGGAAAACCATGGTTTGCGGACCCTTAGTCTACCCATTGAACCATTTCAATTTGTTGCGGGGTTTGACCCGCCCCAAACCCCCTGTGCTTAGACTAGATATTACAAAAATATTCAAAACTAGACAAAATTGTGGTTAGGGAACCCCGTTCCAACAGTCCCCCAACACAATCTTGTGAGTCATCCCAAGTCATAGTGCCGACGCGGTCTTCTTTGTTTCCTTGAGTTGTATGAGTGTGACGGTTAAAGGGGGTAGAACATGAAGGCTTTATGCTACGACTGTCTGTGCAATATCTACCAGCTTCTGTGACATCGGTCCTTCAATTGCAGCTGTGACACTGTCCAAGGTCTGGTTCAATTGTGGGACATCCCCTTCTAATTCCTGTGAGAGCCTTAGAGCTCCATCAGCCCAGGGCATTAGATGGTCATTGAGTACCTGTTTCTTGTGTTGGAGTCCCAGAATTTCACTGCAAAGTGCATGGGTAGTCCGAGGGAAGACTAACCGCTAGGATGGAACAAGGGTGGCTATTCTGGTTTCCATCTATTCAAAATCTTGTTCCTTCTGGTCCAGCTCCTGATCGATTTGGTGGAGGAGAGGGTCATGTTGTACCTGGGACCATAGTTCCATAGCCATTTCAAACAAAGTGATGCCCTGACTGATTTCCGTCGTGATAGTGGTCGTGGCTTCTATAACTAATGTGGCTCATTGGGCACATACTTCCGGAGGGGTCTCAGGCTGGAGCTTGCCCTGCAACGATGCGATCTGAAGTTCGGAGTCGGCCTTGACAACCTATACCTCGGTCCGAGATGCTTTCAAGGCAGTGACCAACCCTTTGACCTTGGCTTGCAGCTTAGCGAAGGTGGAAATTACTTCTGGCATGTCTTCACAAAGCCGGTTGATCAACTGCTCTAAGGCATCTTGCTGTGCGATGGTTGCGATGTGCATAGATTAGACTTGGGTGGCTTCGATAGCTTGAGTCATAATAGTATGCTCTGCCTTTCTAAGGTGTTGTTGTGCATGGAGTTCTTGGTGCTGAAGTTCGCTAGTGATGGAGGTAAATAATTCATGAAGTTGTGCACCTGCCATTCAACCAACATCAAGGTCGACGGATGAGCATGTCTAGACTTGGGTGAATAGTTAGTCGGGTTCCATTGTAAAAGTAGCACCATGGAGAGGGTAGATTCGGCTGTTTGCAATGGTCATCAAGGCTGTAACGGGGACCAACTGACCCACGTGAGTGTGCCTCGTTTGATCCACGCTCACTTGATTCTACCTCGTTTGATCTACGCTCAGTTGAAGGGTGTCTTCTTTGAGCTATAGGGACTATAGTTATGTTTGCAGGACTTGTACAGTGGTATTGTGTTGTTCTTCTGAAGTAGTCCATTGATCGATAGACGCAGTGGTGACAACATCGGTAATCAAGTCAAGGTCATCCTTCGTCAAAGTAACTTTTGTGTTGGTGTTGGTCTTACTTGCCTTACGCTTCTTTCTATGCCCTTAAGACATCTTGCGGGGACGCTTGAGAGTCTGCAAGACGGACATACCCACGTCACCAATATCGTTGATGTTCGGATCCAACAGGGAGTTTGGTTCAGGCCACGCGGAAGTGCTTTTGGGGGTTGCCTGCTACGTGGAGGCAGGAATCACCGACTCTGTTGTTGGGCCAGGTGGAGCGATAAATTTTATCACTACGTTGTGGCCAGATGTGCCTGTTGCATCTAGGTCGATTAGCTCGGTTGCGGCTTTCCACTCTGGCAGCTAAGTGGAAACTATCCATTCGATCTTAGCCTTGGTAGTCATATATGGCAGGTTATACCAGGTGGAATATTTTCGGGCTCGGAATTACACATTGTGCATGGTCACTTGAAATGCCGCAATATGCTTATACTTGTTGTAAATGGTTGGGGATAGGTGTGGCTGGGAATCAATGGCCGCAGATATGGCCCCATCATAGAGTATCCAAAAGGACTTATTCTCCTCAACCCGCTTGGGGTCCTTAGATTCCCATAGGTTGGCAAACCGTGCTCCCTAGCACATGCCAGTCTCCAGAGGGGGGAATATCGCTTCTTCTGGAGTCTCCTATGCAACTAAAACAATCATCAGGATCAACCAAGAGTAGTAGAAATCTTTTCTCTAATCCTGAGCTTTGCACACATTGTCGAGAAATTCCTCAACTAGGTACTAGGACCAATTAAAACAGAAACCCTTTTTTTATTGGCCAGCGATGTGAATTACATGGGCTGAGGCAGTCGTTGCTCGACATTTTCACATCAACTTGCAGGTAAGAAGTAAGGTACCCATGTGTGTCCCTAGATCATTGATTGTATCAATCTGAAAGCCCCACTTGTTGTGTGAGACATGGTACCCTTTTCGGACATCTTCAGCAATATGGTTCTCGAATTTCTTGCTAGTACCTTCCGTGGGATCGGGTCCATGCATAGGAAGGACAATAATTCAGTGAATGAGATCATCATCGATTGGTATGCAGCCTTGGAGCTAGAAGCATCCATCATGAATGAGCACTAGCAGTTGGCAAACAACTAGGCTGGTTATATTGTATCGACCAAAGTGGGGGAAGCACAACAATTTCAAGATGCCCGCTCCAGCTAATCCCCTCACCCAAACCATTGGCTCTACCTTTAGCAGATCGTCTTTGACGACCTGTCCTAGGTACAGGTTTGGGGCTAATGAAGGGAAAGTGTACAGGTTCCCCATGTCATGGTAATCTAATTTTATATGGGAGAGGTGGCCATATATTCCTCCTAGCTGGGGCACTTCTTCTAGGACTAGAGGCATCTGAAGATAGGCGCAGAAGATATCCACGTTGGGCATGCATGCTGCTGTAACATAAGGTGGTAACCAAGTCAGTGGAGCCACCTTCGGACCTTCTGTTGTGAGCACCATTGGGTTTGTGGATGCAGCAGGTGATCGCCTCTTAGGCATTTCCTGAGGGGAGCACCTAATCCGAGGGGAAGTACGAGGCTTCTCACTAGCCCATTTTTCCTATTTTACCTTTTCTTTTCCCTTCTGCTTTGCTGGAGTCGAGATGATTTCTTCTGCTACAGGGGTTACTTCCCACACCTCATCAAATCCTATTTCCTCAGATGTTGTTCCAGGAAGAGGCGCATTTGCGTTGGTAGCAGTCATCTGTTCTTGGAAGATGAAATCGGTGTTGCAACTGTTGGATGACATAGCTCGCATAGTCATGCGGGCAGCAAGTAGACATATGAGATGATATATATCAGAGTGGCCGAGGTGCGACAATCTTAAGCAGTAATTGAATCCCATAAAAGAAACAGTCCTCATCTTGTAGCCTTCACGAGGGAAAAATGGCTAGGGGATCCTTAATTTCCTTTCATCATTACAGGTAGAGTAAAAAGTCCTCGTAAGTCACCACATTAATTTCCAATTACCCGATTCGTTGAATGGGAAGCATGGTTTTCCATGCTCCCGCTCCGTTCCAATGACTACTTTTTTCCACCACGCACAACAGCTTCCCATGTATCACACCCACCCACACTTCCAGTCCTACGCACCATCCCTGTAAATCCATGGCCAGGAGCGTGCATAATCCATTATACAACTACACTGGCCATATAGTCATTTGATCGGCACTGAGGAGTCCTTATAGGGCTTTAGTGACTCCCATTAACATATCCTCATAGAGGATTGCCGCACACTTTAGCCAATCTAACCCCATCACCATTGGTAATTTCGTTTACCACATACGTACCTAACCAGTGCTGGTAAAACTTCCCCGGATGTTTTGCGAGCTGGCTATCGTACAGTAGGATAAATTCTTCCTCCAAAAAGACCTTCTGTCGAATATGCCGATCATGCCAATATTTCTCTCGTACCTTCAGAACTTGTTGGTGGAATTGGGTAATGAATCGGTCTTCTTCTAAAGATACCAGTTGTGCCAAGCGTTCCTCTATGATGTCTAGATCTGCCATGTTTGTGAAGGTTGAGATGAGCAAGCTAGGAATGATGTATTCCATAGGAATGATAGCTTACTTCTCGTAAAATATTATGAAGGGTGTCTTTCTCGTGAGCTTCTTACATGTAGTCATATAGGCCTAGAGTATAGAGGGGATGTGCACATCCCAGTCACTCCATTGTGCGTTACAGACCTTGGTAAGCACATGTTCCAATTTTTTTTTAAATGCATCTATGGCCCCATTTGCCTATGGATATATGGGGTACTCTTCACATAGTGAATATGGAATTCCTCGGTCAAAGCCTTGACAGTTTCATTAATGAAATGCGTACCTCTATCACTCATTGGGATCTTTGGGCACCCAAACCTGGCTAGGATATTTTCAAAAATGAACTGTGCCGTCGTGTCCACAGTACAATCCTTGATAGCTTTGGCTTCTGCCCACCTGGTAATGTAATCTGTGGCAGTATTGATATACCAAGCACCGGTATTCTTTCTTGGAGGATTAATGGGGCGTATAAAATCGATGGCCCATTTTTCGAATGCATTCAGGGCCATCTATGGTTGCAGGGGCATCTCATCCCGTCCTGAGGACTTCCCGGTTCGTTGGCATGCATCGCAGGCCCAACAATATGTATGAGTATTCATGTGTTGCATGGGCCAATAGAGCTCGACCCTTAAGATCTTCTACACAGTAGCTTTACCCGTGTAATTCCCTCCTACAATTCCTCCCTGGGCTTCAACTAGGATAGTCGGACTTCCGTGTTCAAGGACGTACGTCCGCAGTACCTTGTCTTCCCCCAACTTGTAGAGTTGTCCAGCAATGACAATGAAGTCGGCTACGCGGGCAACTAGTTAGTTTTTCTGATGTATTGCATAGCCATTGGGGGCCTTCCCTATGGTCAAGAAGTGGATCATATCAACAAAGTGCTAATCAATTACCTTGACTGTAAACAGCTGCGCGTCAGGCAACCTATTGTCCAAGTTAGTCGGCTCTTCCCTATTCTCGATCCCAGACAAATGATCAGGTCTGGCATTCAACCTCCCTAGTTTCACAATGATTTAGAAATCATATTCCTGAAATAGTAGGAGCCACCGACAGATTCCCATCCCCACTGGCCCCCCCCCCTCCCCCCCCCCACAACAGAAGCTTATTAACTAGGTATTTCAAAGCCGAGTAGTTTGTGAACATCTTGAAGTGCCCTTCGAGTAAATAATGTTTGTATTTTTGTAGGGCATATACCATTGCCAACCCCTCCCGCTCCGTAGTAGAATAGTTACGTTCTGCACTTGAAAGCTTTCTTCTAGCGAAGGCCGTAGGGCGATCAATATCCCCGTCTCTAGGTTGTGCTCATACATCTCCTAAGGCAATTTCTGATGCATCTACATGGACATGGAAAATATTTTCCCAATCGAGGAATATTAGAATAGGTGCAGTCACCATCTTTTCTTTTAGTAGCTCGAAGCTTTTCTAGCATTCATCATCCCAGAAGAACGACATATCATTTTTCAACAATTTTTCCATAGGAGCGGTAATCAAAGCGTATCCTTGTATTTTTTAGTAATCTATGTGACCGAGGATGGAGCGTAGTTTCTTTTCAGTGGTCAGAACTGCCAAGATGATGATAATCATGATCTTGGCTGGGTCAAAAAACAGTCTCTTCTGACATACTACATGTCCTAATAGAATCCAAAATGGGACATAGAATATGCATTTCTTAATGGTGAGCGAAATTTGGTGTTTCCTCCAGGCGTCCAGCATCATGCGCAGATTCAATGCATGGTCCTTTACTAATCCAAACACCATCCAGTCGTCAAAATTGACTTCTAGGAACTTGTGAATGAATTATTTGAATATGGCTACAACAACGCGTGAAAATATGGTAGGGGCATTCTTCAATCCAAAGGGCATGACAGTGTACTAAAAGGAGCCCTAGTTCGTCGCAAAAGTTGCCTTACTCTGATCTTTAGGTGCGATGCATATCTGATGGTACCCCGAAAACCCATCAGTAAATGAATAAGCTTCATGACCCCCCACATTACATAGGATTTCATCGGAGAATGGTGTGGGGAACGGATCATGTACATAGGCATCATTTAACTTGCGTAGGTCAACACAGATCCTTATCTCTTCTTTAGTATTTTTTTCCTAGACCACCATGGGACTTACCCAATTTGACTGTTCTATTGGTTCAATGATACCTATGGCCACCATTTTCTCGATTTCCTCCTTGAAATTTTGTTTGTACTTCGGGTTCACGTGATAAGGCCTTTTTTTGACAGGTCACGCATCAGGCTTTAATGTAATCCTCATAACTCTCATGTCCCCTACAATCCCCTTAAGTTCAGAAAACTTGGTTGGGAAAAGATCCTGATATTCGATTAGCAGCACTGCGAGCTTTCCTATCATGCCATCATCCCAGTAATCCCCAATATTGTCCATATTGGTTTTCTCTTCCATTAAAATATTGATTTCCTTTAGTTTCAAAGGTTTGGTGACATCAACTACTTGTAGCAACGGACCTGCGACAACCCGTTCTCCTTCCGAATCTTCAATCAAAATATTCTGAGGATATTCATCGTAGACTTCTATTAACAAACTTCTATAGTTTGTGATATCTTGTAGCTGCATATCCCAGGTTGACGCAACACCTTCCTACTCACGGTGAGACTTACAAAAGACCAAAGCATCTATATCTTGTAGGGCTTCTTCAAGTTTCTCCGTGCCTCCCGTTAGTCCAAACATCATGAAAAAGTCCTCAGTCGTTGCACTCTAATGCCTGGTACATTGATGCAGTTCTGCGTCTAAATACCAGGAGGTAGGGATTGGTCCTAATTTGTAAATAATCCTATGGACCCATTCATTCCTTGTTCCTTTATTCCATACTTCTAGCTAGAGAGCCACGTGCCTGCACAGATCCCCTTGCCCCAAGAAGAGCTCCATTGGCGGTCTAACTGGTACAAAGAATCGTAAGGTCATCATCCTTCGACATTCCCCCCAGTCTCAGAAAGCTCCTTTATGAGTTTCCCACTAGCGCACAGGGGTTGCATGCATGGCTAAGTCCAGGGCGCAAAAAATTTGTTCCTTAGGAATGTTTTCTTCTATTGCTTCAAGGAAATTTTCAACACTACCAGATCCATCAAAGAGGGGTAGTTCTCTTACCTCTGAAGAAATACATCGGAAGCTTTTCGTGATCTTAAGACACCTTAGTCCAGATACATCGTGCAACCAGTTTTTATTGTTTTCTATCTCTCTGTCTGAATTGGATAAGCACTCACTATATTTTTCCCAACATAACATGCTGTCAACTATGGGGTTGATGTATTCGTCGTCCCGAGTGGTTAGTTTGTATATGTGATCAGCATCTTCTTCCTCCCATATTGACTCAGTGTATCGCTCTCCTTCTGCTGGATCCAATGAGACTATCACCCTTGTGCCTCCATTTTCAAATATCATGCTCCTCCTTTCTAGATTAATGATACCTCCGACATCAATAGCCCAATCTAGACCCAAGAGCACAGGATAAGGGTTCGCGTAATCTACTATTTGGATTACCTCAAAATCAACATAAAATTTAACACTTGAAAAATCTACCACCACCTTCGTCAATCTTCCTAATGGGATAATATTCTACTGATTAGCCATCCGGAGTTGAACATTTGACCATCCAGCTTAGGTTCCCCCATTTGTTGCCAGGTCTGCTTGGGTAGGATGTTAGCATCTGAGCTCAAGTCAAGGATAACTTGGTCCATTTTGTAATTCCTAATCTACGTAGTCATGCACATTTCTCATCCCTTCCTTTTCTTGTTTTTGTATATCTTGTTCAAGGTTTTAACCTCGGGTTTTAGAGCAATCTTTTCTATGCAATTGTCTATTAGGGCTTGGATATTTTCTATGGCCTTCTGGTTGGGCAACAACTTAATACATGCCTGGAGGAATGGTTTAACTACTTCATCTGCCGATGGATCCATTGCACCCATCGCAGTATGTGTTGCACTTTCGGTCATCTCCCTTCGAGCTTCAATGAAGGTTTCATTTTGCCTTTCCAGGTCTAAACTTTTCGCTCTGTCCTTAACCTTCCGTATTAACGATCCAATTTCAACCTTCTCTTCAAATTCTCCAGTGGAAATACTACTGGGCATGATCACATTGATGCATGGCACAGCCTCCCATGGTTCTAGCTTAACCCTTTTCACATTCTGTGTAGGTGTTTGATGCTTCTCTTGCATTTTCGCTATTAGTACCGAGAAGTATTCAATGACGTGATCAAACATCCGGAAATATCTACAAGACTGACATGCCGGGTTTGGGAAATCTCGTGCGAAATTTCCTACATCACCACATTTGTAATAGATCAATTGTTTGTATCCTCGACTAGCACTCCTCCCTCTCCCTCCTCCTCTACCTCTTGCGGGGGATCCCCATCCCGAAGGAGACAATGGTGATGAGGGGTCTACCTGTACCCTGTATAAATTTTCCCTATCTACCATGAGGTCAGAGGTTTGGTCATTTTTCTCGTCATGACCCACAAACGAGCAGAATATGCACCACTGTTGTTTATATTCTGGAACATAAGCACCTAACCGTGGGTAGTGATCTGTATCATATCTTCGTGCCTACCGAAATTCAACATACCATAGCTTAGAACATCTAGTGCCAACGATTTCCCTAGGTCGCAGAGGGCTTGGTCCCCTAGCATGCATGTAGTCTGATAACAACGGGAATTGATCCTTAGTATGATCTGGTACCTTACAACATATGCACCAAACATCTAGGTTGGCTTCTTTACCATAAACATTTCGCAAGATATGGATTTCTAAGTGGATTGCCCCTAGCTGGTTCTAGATCTATAGGACTGCGAACTGCATATCATCCCTTGGCGCAGCTTCTAATTTCATGGCTATCTCCAGAGATTCCTCTTGGGATCCAATCTTTTGCTGTCCCATGGGCCCACGCAAGTGTGGTAACAGCATAGTGATAAACCATTATTTGTGATTCTTATCTTCATAAATAAATCCCCCATCGTTGATAACGTTTTTTAACCGTTGGTCATCTTCCCAGATGCACTCTGCAAGACCCTGCTTAAAGTCCTTTAGTTCAACTACACATTGAGCATATGACTTAGGCTTTCAGAATTGTTGCTTTAGGGAGTTCTTAATATCCTATGTGGATTCGTTGATGTGTTGACCAATATATCTCATAAACCAATCCAGTGCCCTCCCGTCAAAGGCTATGGATAGTTACGCTCACTTGATTGCTAACATTCTTCGCATTCCATACTGACTCGACTACAAACCAAAATCGATCCATGTCCTCATCTCCTATGCCCTTAAAGGTAGGAAACTTCATATGTGTAGCCATGTTTTCCTCTGGAGGTAGTGAGGGAGGTGTAGGAGAGTTCTTACCTTGTAATAATGCAGTGTTAGGAATCGTAATAGCAAGATTCACAAAGTTCGACAGCGAACAACATTGTTTCAACCAACTTTGGGATTCTAGGATCTAGCCCTCCCGAATCCAGAGAGGGATCTCTCCAATATGTACAAAGATGGATTTTATTCTTGAAATTTGGGCTAATATTAGGCTAGTTATGAAGACCAAGGGTTTGTTTTGTTTTTGGATGGTTGAGCATGAATACTGTTTGAGGTGGAAAGCCCTAAGTGCAAAGAGTTTCAAAGGTGAGAAGTTTCAAGTGAATAGAACAACTAGGCTAAAAATATAGATATAACGCTGGCTTTTAGTCCATTGGGCTATGGATTCATAACAGGGCTTTAATTGAGCAAGAACATCAAGAGTGATCCAAGGGGCAAGTCATCTACATCACAAGATTATTGAGATTGTAATGATGGAATGGGAACAATAAAGTGTTGGGAGGGTGGAAACTGATAATAACTTCACAAAGGATTTATAGTCAGTCCAAAACAAGAAAAGCCTCTTAAGTAACTGTTTAAAACCAACCAAGTGCAGGGCTAACCATTGACTTCTTGGGCAGGCTTGTATTAAAGTATCTTGATTGACAAACAATCCAGTAATCCGCATGATTACCTTCAGAAAGTATGAAAACATATAAGAGAAGATAGAGTGTAACTTAAGGTCAGATAAAGTACTTTTAAACCTAGTCTTCTTTTAGTCAACACCAAGATAAACTTTCAGAATCTGCCTTTGGAGAAAAGAAGCTAGAAATAGGGCAAACCATCACTTTTCTAGTCTAACTTTAATAAGAAAATAAGGAAAATAACTTTCAAGAACAATGTTTAAAGCAAACAGTAGGACGAGGGAACTCCAGCATTCCTAACTGCTTAAAATGTATTAAATCATTCTTAAACAAACAAATTGGAGGAAAACATTGAGATAAAGCTTTTCAGTCAGAGAAGGTTACTGATATACAGTAGGTCCTAACTCTATAAATGTTGTTCTTTATCAGAGAATAGTGAAAAATATGACATACATAGAAGGAAAACAATAACAAAGAAAGGGGCACTTCACCAGTGATATAGACCAGGATCCCAAGAAACAACTTGTTTATTGATGTCAAACCAGTTACAGTACTCAGGTCCAATGTTTCAGTTCAGCAATCATCTTCACTATCCAGCCTAACAAAACTAACACAAACAGAGCTGCAAGGGCCAGTGAACACTATTTATAGATATAAGTCTCAAGCTCAATTATATTTCAAAGTTCTGCAACCAACGGATTATCATCTTCTATAGAAGTATTTATAGAAGGATGAGGAGGTTAGATCTGATAAAAGATCTCTCAAGGCAATTAATACAGATTCAATACTTCTTGGCCTTTTGAGGGGCTCGATGAAGAAGTTTATAGGTGGATTGTTGTATTAACTGTTTTACATTTAATATCAAAGCTTGGTGGGAGCTTTATTGACTTTTAGGCTCTATCCAAGATGAAATAACTCCGCTGATATTTGTTTGCATTAGTTTCTTTAGCGGAATTGATTGCTTGGCTGCGCTGTGAGGCAGATATTTTCTTGATTAATAACTCCGGCCTCTATTTGAATGGTTTGAGGCAATAGGTGGCTCTGTGGTAGCCGAGAGGAATCAATTCGCCTCAAATATGACGGTGGAGGCCTTTCTTTCTGTTAAACACTTATGATATTCTTTTAATGGTGTTTTAATTCTGGGAATTAGGCTTTTGATAATCATTCTTAGCCGTAATTCCAAAATCTGTCTTCAATCTTCATTCTGTTGTGCTATGTCTTCAAAAAATGATACTCTTTTGAATGTGATTTAAATCACAATGTCTTGTCGATGTGCAGGTCGCACAGGTCTCTTATGGTATCAGCGCTTCATCATGCGCCGACGGATCGTCGTATAGAAACCTTTTAAATGGATCCCTTTAATAAACAAATCCTGAAATATCATCATCCTTTGGCTTTGATTTTCCCTTTAAAACATTCGAAATCCATTAGATCCTGCAAAAAACACACAAAAATTACAAAATCCTGCATTTATTTGGTAAACTTCTTCAGAGGGCGTCCGGAGAGAGCGTGGCTGTTGGATGGCTTCATCCAACAGTGGAGATCTGCGTAGAAGAGGAAAAAAGGAGAGCGGGGAGAAGAATAAGATGTAGTGATTTTGGACAAGAATGGTATCAGAGTACGGACACGTGCTTCCTCATCTTCCAATCGGAGGGATCACAATCGAGGGATCACAATCGGGGGTGGCGAGCAACTGCACCAGTCGAAAGTTGCGATGTGATTGATGAGACACGTCGATCTACGGATCAGATCAATGGTGGGTGAAACATCGAGAGAATCCACGATCGGCGGGTTGGCGGTGAGCGATGGGTGCGCGTGCGAGCCATCGCAATCGGCGGTGGTAAACATACAACCGCACCAAGGGAAAGTTCCGATGCAGTGGGCGCTGATTTGCGGGCCTGGATTTATATATACCTCGGAAGTAAACGCGGGCATAAGCCTTGTGGGGGCTAATCGGGGATGGGGCCTTCGGAGCACCGGCCTTTTCAATCTAACCATTGTATTTCCCCGATGCGATTGCGCCATCGGTTTTTTTGATCTAACCATTTATATTTAGCACGTGATTTTGGGTTTTTAGATCAAACTTTGGATAAATGGGTTTTCGGGTTTTACAAAGGGAAAATAACGTCGGGGAAGAAAAATTACAAGGTTTAAGCGCCGAAGGCAGGCCCACAGGTTATATGAAACAATGATAAGATCGGGGGTTTTTAAATACAAAGGCTAATCACAATCGGAACTTTCGAACATAGCAAAAAGTCTTGCGCGCTTGAAACTTTCCGATGTGATAAGCACCAGGACTATAAATCTTGGTTTTTCGCAAAGGAAGCATGAGATCCAAAGTTTATAACAAAAGGGGACTGATCGGATCGGGGTTTTTATAATACAAGGCGTAATCGCATCGGAACTTCGGAACATGGCAAAGACTTGCATTTGAAAATTTCCGATGCGAAAAGCGCCGAACATGATTACCACTGGGGTTCCAGGGTGTGGGCATGTGGGGGAAGTGTTTTAGGACTTAGTCCAAAGGGGCTTAAGTCCATAGCAAAAAACTTGTTTTTATGAAGTTTTTGAAAGTTTTAAATGGATTTGGGGGTTTTGGTAAGGTTAAAGAGTGAGTCTTTAACTTTGTAAAAGTGATTTTCATGAAGGGAAGAAGAGGAACCATGAAAAAAAAGGAGTTTTATGGAGAAAAAGGGAAGCAAATGAAGGTTAGTTATGAGTGGGAGTCTCATGAATTGAGCAGAATTTCCAGAGTATAAAATGGGGAACAACAGTGAAGATTTTGAATAGAGGCATGAGGCCTTCAAGAGTCTTCGAAGAGCCAACAATTTTTAGTAATAAATTTTGTTCCTTGGAAGCTCAAAAATCTTAGCCATCTTTTGCTATAATCAAATATTATAGGTGGCTAACGGTGGCTCCCACTTGGGGATGATGCCTTCTTGAGCATCGAGAACTTCATACTTGCATTCTACGGGGAGGTTGACACATGCCTAATCCATTGGCTCCCTTCCTTTGCGGGGATGATCTTCTCTGGCTCCTATTAGCAGCTATGGAAACAATGGACCTTCATCAATACAAACTTTCTACCTACCCAATCCTACGATCTAGCATTTTTTTCTTCATTAGAGTGCACTTGGATTGGCAAACTCTTTCACAACATTTTATTCTTTTGAAAAGCGAGGAAATCTAATCTGTTCTACTCCTTATTTCTCCTTGAACTCAGATTAAACAATTAAGTTCAGATGATTCTCTACCTAATCTACCATCTGTTGGGATTAAGCGTCAAGATTTTATTCTCTAAATTCTAAACATAAATTTAAAAACAGTCGAAGTCGAATTAAGTTGTTTGACTTGTTGTGATCTATGGCATAAAAACAAGCTGCACATAGACATTTATTTTGCAGAGAAGAAATTAAAACAAAAATGGAGAGCTTAAGATCTGAAAGTTTCTTATCATAGCCTTCTCTTTTTACGGCTTTGTTTGACTCTTATGTGAGTTGTTTCTTCCTTGCTCTACGGTTCAGATTTTGAGCTAATTAGAACCCGATTTTACTTCTTTTGACTCGGAAAAAACAAAAGCAGTTTGAGTCATTTCTTTTTTTGAAACTTTGAAGTTCAGATTTTTGAACATGTTTGAACCTTTAATTTCTATCCTAAACTATCTGCGATAAGCCAAGATTAAACGAGTTTGGCAAATCACATTCACTACCCTATTAAGCGAAGAAAATTTAAAACTAATTAATTCAAGATTAGGGTACATTTTGACTAGCTAGAAGTGTGGTTTCCGGGAGTGGCATTTAAGCTTGCACACTTTCGAAAATAATTTCTATTTTTTGGTATGGGGCTATACTTTTCTTGTTTTACAATCGCCTTCTTTCTCTTTCTTTGTTTGTATTTTGATTTTCTAACTTTGAATCTGATAATTGGATGAGATATTTATAATGGAAAAAAAGATAAAAAGGCTTTAAAATATAGCATGGATCAAAGTAATGTTTGAGCATCCTGCCATTGATCATTTAAACAATTAAGCCATTCAACTCTTGTAGGAAAAATGCATTGTTACCGACGAAATTTGAATGAATAGAAGTAAGGGCAAAGCCATAAGTTGTCAAATTTCCCATGCTTGTGCTTTTCTTCCCTTCTTGAATCCATTTTAAAACTTTGTCCCCAATCTTGAAATTGTTGGCCTTTTGTTCGCCACATCCAAAAATCTTTTTAATCATCCTGTTTTACGCAATGCTTTGTTATAAACCTCCTCTCTGGTTTCTTGAAGATGAATGGTCTGATTTATTCTTCCCGATCATGTCATTTTCTTGAGTTTACTTAACTCTTGAATCAACTTCATTACTAGTACACCAAGGGCTGTTTGGAAAAATTGCATCAGTACCATACACAATCTGGAAGGGTGACACCAATAGATTTCTTCAAAGTCAATCGTCGGCCAAAGTGCATGAACCAACTTTGTATGCCAAGACTTTTGTTGTCCTCCAACGGTTTCTTGATTATATTCACTAGATTTTATTTGAGGATTACGCAGTCCATTTACCCGAGAATAATCGCCGTGAATGCCGGTGTTATGTGATATTTGTAATGAGAACTCAACCATCTTCTTTGATCCAAATCTTTGCTTTGCCATTATCGGTGATAATCTTGGTAGGATAGCCAAATGCGGAGAGAGTATTAGTCTCCATAAATTTTATGATAAATTTGAATCATTGGCACATCCTGAGTATGGCTTCTATCCACTTAGTGAAAATAGTACGTAGCGGTGAAATCCATCTATCTTTGAAGCGAAGATGGTGGATGGATTCTCCTATGAAATTGAGTCCCCACTATTGAAAAGGGGCTTCAACGGTGATTGGATGCGAGAGGTAGGTGTAGAAATTTTTCTTTTTCCTTCAAAAAGTTGACATTTATGACAGATATGATCATCTTATGCACATCATGGAAAAGATTAAATAATGGCTTGACCCTCAAAATTTTGTTGGTACATTTGTCTTCCCATTACAAATGACCTCCGCACTCTCCTTCCTTAAATGATATTTAACCTTCTCTGCATCAAACTCGGGCAAACATTTCAGCAGAAATACACCACTTGCATTTTTTCCAATAAAAGACATTTATTAATAATGCAATAGTTCCTGACTTACAACTTCGGGGAACCTTGCCTTTTTTTTTTTTTTTGTCAAACAGGAGGTGTATTCAATTTAGAAAAACATAAATAATATCAGCATACCAAGGAGAATTCATAAAATGATCTTCAGCTATAGGAGTTGAGAATTCTTCTTGGTTATCCAAAGCATTAATTATATTAATATCAAGAACTTCAAAAATTGGATTATTCATTAATCTAGCTAGACCTGACAACCGGCCTTTGATGAGTTTAGTGGGTTTTATCTCTAAATCATATTCAAGAATAATATGATCACTTACCTCTCTTACCACATCTCTTAAGATCTGTGTTAGAATGTCTTTAACAAGCTGATTTTGGGGTGAAAACAATGATGTGAGTGAAGGATGTACACCCTAAAGTCTTTCAAAGCTTTAGCAAAGCGAAAGCTTGCTTCTCCATAATGTTATACTTCAAAGGGGAATCCCTCAATGCCTTGCTAAAGAATGCAATAGGCTGCTCTTGTCCTTGTGGATTTTTTTGTAAAAGGACCATGACTATGGTATGTTATGATGCAAATGAAAAAATATAAAAATCCTTTGAAAAATCGGGACTTATAGGCTTAGGTGTTTTTGTTAACGCTTGTTTCTTGGTTCAAAGGACTGTACTTTACTTAGGGTCCATTTTACCCCCTTGCTCCTTCTTTAACATGTGGTGATATTCTGAGCTCAACCAAGTTGGGGATGAACCTTCTCAAAATTTAATCTTCCCAATGAAAGAGCGCAACTCTTTTGATGTTTGAGGATGAGAGATTTGCAATATGGCCTCCAATCCTCTTGGGATATATCTTTATACCTCTTCCGAAATAATGTGCCCAAAGTTTACCTTCTTGGAGACCAAATAGTGTTTTCTTAGGGTTTAAAGATATCCCAGGCTTTCTGCATTTCTAGAAAACTTTTCTTAAATGTTCTAAGTGTTCTTCATACAATTTTTTGAAAACATAGTAACATCATCAAGATAGATAATGATGAAGAAGCGATTCCTCGAGGAATACTATTTCCATGGCTCTTTAATTTGCTCCAGCATTCATTAGACCAAAAGGCATTTTCACATACATGAAAGTGCCCATGGTGTAGTAAAGGTTGTCTTTAATTGATTAACGGGGAATTATTAGATCTAATTGTACCTCGAATAGCCATACATAAAGAAATTCTTCTCTAGACTACCACCCTTTGTAAAATATGATCCATCTTGGGTAAGGGGTAGTTGTCCTTTAATGAAGCTTTGTTTAAATCTCTAAAGTCTATACAAAGCCTGATTTCTCCGAGTTTCTTCCTAACGAACCTCGAGGATTAGATACCCATTAGAATATCTAATGAGGACAATAATACCGGCTCCATACATTTTCATGATCTCCTTGACCAATGAGTAGCGGAGCGGGGTTTGTCTGCGCGGTTTCTATTTGAATGGTTTTGGTTTTCTTTGAGGGGAATTTTGTCTTTATTATTATTTCGGTGTCATAGAACTTAAGATCTTCGTAACTCCATGCAAAAACATTAGAAAACTCTTTAAACAACTCAATGTATTTAAGTTTAATGTGAAATTTGGTAAAGTCTTAAACCAGTTTAATCATCATAGGTTTAAGTTCACTACCTATATTGCACTCACTCTCTTAGTCTCTACGGTTCCGGTTTCGGTTTATTATTATATCATTAAAATTGAACAACTCTTATAAAGGGACGAGACCCTTAGGCAAACTTTCATCTTTAGAGTGCGAGTTTCTAACTCCTGCATTTCAAGCTACGCATTCATTTTACGGATTTCTTTCAAGTTTCACTTTAGATAACGGGTTTATATTAGCAAGTTCACGAGATGGTTCTTCTTCATCGAAAGAATTTTCAGCCATTGCGGTCTATTTCATAGTACGAGTCCGAGCATTTTAGTTCGAATTCATTGAATTGCATGAAGTCTTAATTTGTTTTTTTCATTGTCAAACGCTTGCCAATACTTCTCATTATCGGGCATGTTTGGTCTAATTTTTATCTGATTTGTGTAGTCTTTGGTGTTATATGGTGTTAGGCATGTTCTAGGCACAAAGGCTAAATTGTAGGCCACAATATTTCCTTTTCTTGGGACAAAATTATTTGAGACTCTTAGAAAGTTCTAAGGTCCGAACATCATTTGGGTAAAATAAATTAGGATGGATTTGCGTTACTCCCTAGTTGAATTGCCTAACGATTGATTCAGATACATGCACATTGATTCTTTTGGCTCTAACCTCTTCCAACAATCGTAAGCCTAAAAGAAAGGGATTCATATTCTGTATGTTATTGGTGCTAAAAATTTCATTCTTTGAAATGCTTTACGTGTGGTTGTTTTTAGTGTTGGTAATCTGAACACACTGCCGGCATTGTTCTTAGTGCGGATCCATCCATACATACTCCATAGAGAAATTTGTTTTGGTTTCGTCTGTTTGGTGAATGTCATTCAACTACGTGCTCTCGATTTTTTTCATGATTAACGGCACTCAATTGAAATTTTTTTTTGACTCTTCAGATTTTTTTCGTTAAGTAGAGGAACGTTTTCTTGAGTGTCAAGGTTTAAAAGCAAAGGATGCACGACTTGTAGTTTCAAGACCCATGTTTGGTTTATTGTTGTTTAAAGGTTCAGCAAACGATTTTATTGATTCAGTACCCACCTCCTCTCTATCGGCCATTAGCACCTTAAATTACTTGTTCACCTAATGATTCTTCATTAAACATAATAAAAAGAATCAGGCACATGTAGTTACGAGAATACGGGGAGAGTTTTAGTTTGTCTTGACTTGTATAGCTGTGTAATCACCTCAGACTCACATGAGTCTTCTATTACGATTAACTTGAGGAATAGTCGTGTAGGTCATGTCCATTTCATAGTCCCTTGTAACTTAGCCCCCGGATCTTGATAATAACATTCCATACTTTAAGGGGTATCGGCCCACAACAATATCCATGACTAAGCATTTGGCTAGAATGCAGGCTGCAGTTAACCACCCGAGAGATCTTTGATTAAACCTAAACATTTCACCCTATTGGAGTCAAAGGAGTAAAGATATTTGTAGATGCAGTGATTTCTAGACGAGCTCTCCATTATAGCTTTAGGCATTAAATTATGGCTTACATAATCATGCATAGCGTTGTGAAATTTTTTGTCATGAACGTTTAAACTCACATAAAAGGGAGGAACGAGGTCCCTCTTGATATCTACCTTCAATCTTAGGATAAAATCATTCGGGTTGGTCATCATTGATTATTTGTGTCCTCATTTTCTTCTATTTTTAAAGCCTTCAAAATTTGGGTTCTATATACATGTTGGGTAGGTAACTCGGTGAAACCGAATTTTGATTTTTGAAATTTCTGCTCAGTGAAAGAATTTGACTCTTCAATCTTGGTCTCGGCGTTATTATCTTTATCGACAATGTCAGTTGCGTTTTCTTACACTTGACAAAGTTGTTTTCACGAAATTATTAGCTGAAGTGTTAGTACTACTAAGGTACGCACTACGATTTTTATTTGTTTTGAGTGCCTTTCTCTTTTTTCCTTTATCAAATTTACAGCACTATTTTATCCTTTTGTTTTTTGACAATTTTAGACTTGGTTGTAGTGCTGTTTTGTGAAGATTTATCCAGTTTTTTGTTGGGGTTTCTTTGAAGGTTTCTTCTAAGGTCATATTCTCTTTGAGACTCTATGATGACATTTTCCATGTCTTGATAACAATTTTCATCATCATCTCTTTTGTCATCATAAGGTGTGTATAGACCTTTTTCTATCATAATGAATCTCAAAGTCCTCATTATCTACCCCCATCATATTGATGTCTTCTTCTCTTGTTATCTCATCTATTTCCCTCCAACCTCACTTACATAGTTTTGATGAGAAGAGGTATTCTTGATCTTCCCTAGTCTATTTGAGTGGTTTCTTCTAAAATTTTGGTTTTGGTTGTGGTTTTTATTTTGAGGAGCGGTTGGTTGCTTTCTTGTGCTCTCTTAATTATGCTCATCTCTTTCATCATCTCTTCCATCATTCTCTCCATCTTTGAGTTGGAAGTAGAAAGGTGTAGATTCCTCTCTAAAAACTCTATTTTCAATTTTCATTCTTGCTCTCTTCTCCATCAAGTTGACTTCCATAGAAAGAGCACCTTTTTGCATATCTTCAAGAGTTACAGTCTCTCTCTCGGTGATAGGTCATGCTCGAGAGTCAAACCCTTCGAAATTTTTAAAGCTAAGCCACAGCTGGAGGTTTAGTTAAGGAAAGTGCATTATACACACCACTATTGAATCTAGTGCCGATAGCTTGCACCGCATTCGCCATCGTTTCTATGGAGGGTTCTTGTAGTCGAAAGGACTTGGAGAGGTTTTTCTTTACTTCCCATTTGTTTAAGAAAATTTTGATGGAAGGCTTGGAGATCATGGATACTATGGGGGGGGTTAAACCTTTGAGCCATTTCCTTACTTCTCCCCTAAGCTCTAAGAAAATAACCTAAAAACTCGATCGAATCATATCAAATTTCATTTATGTCAGTAGTCATTCATCTTATCCACATGTTGTGATGCAGTTGTAGCATTGCTAACATCATATAATGGAAATTTGGAGTGATAGTCTGTGGAAGATTGATTAATGGTGCGGGGAAGGACTAAGGGAGCATACCACGTCGCCATGATATGTGCTTGGGGTGGATTCCCAAAGAAGTGGATTAACAAAAGGGAAAGTGGGCTGAGTTGTAGTGGTTTGAACAGCGGATGTAGGGTGGGAAGTGGATGGACCAAGAATGGTGTTGAGATTGATCTTGGATGAGAGACACCTAAGTTGTGAAGGAAATGTAAATCAAGAGGTGTTGTTTCTCTGCTACCGAAGTTCACTTGTTTTCGGGAAGTAATGAGTGAAGAATCGAGAATCTAAGCGATCTAAATCACCAAGAGACCTAGTTCTAAATGGATTTACTAAGTCAACTTGAGATTGTTGTAGGTGAAATATTTTAGAGGCTGAATTAACTCTCGAAATTGATATGAGTTGATAAATTTATCTTGGAGACTTCCTAAGGATACTTTCTGAGTTATCAACTATCTCAGTTGGATCGAAATTCGGGATGGGCTCTAGTGTGAATCTTTCTAGGAGCCACTATGCTATGTTTTTCGGACCCAAATAAACAATACAAGTTCAACAGGTATAAATAATCCCAAGAGTTAACTAGTACGTGCATTTGGAAAATTTTTCCAAATCTGAGTCCTACGGCGAGGTTTGAATGATATTTTAATCAAAGTTCTTCCCGGTGGAGTCTTAAGGTTTGTTCGAGTTATTGGAGTCGCCAAGTGGAAGTTTTCATTTGTTTTCGGAGGTAAAAGGTCTTATGGTCCACCACCATTTTTATTGAATACCAATGCAACATTTTTGGGTTTTTTCGAGCTATTTTTCAATTGTATGGTTTAAAGAATATCCTAATACATTTAAAAACTTAGCTATGGTTGAGACAAAGACGGAGTTAACTCTTATGGCTAAACCGGTGATATTTCAAAGGTTAGATAAAAGTCTTAAGATAATCCTAGGGTTTGCCTAGATTGTCAACGATTTAGACAAGTTCTATCATGATTACCTTTCTTAGGTAGTGCTTGAAAAGGACTTGCTTTTTACTCCATGATGTTTTATGAAGTGTTTAAGAGTATTCCCCTAGCGGATGTAGAGAAATGTTAAGGAATATATAATCGGCAAGATTGGCAAAGTCCAGATCCATGAAACAACATCGTTTCAACCAAATTTGGGATTCTAGGATCTAGCCCTCCTGAATCCAAAAGGGAATCTCTCAATAAGTGCAAAGATGGATTTGTATTTGAAGTTTGGGGTAATAATATTAGGCTAGTTATGAAGGCCAAAGGGTTTTGTTTGTTTTTGGATGATTGAGCATGATTATTATTTTTGGGAGAAAATTCTAAGTAAGAAGTTTCAAATATGAGAGAGTTGCAAGTGAATAGAACAGCTGGCTAAAAATATAGATACAACGTTGGTTTTTAGTTCATTGGGCTATGGAGTCATAACGAGGGCTTTAATTGAACAACAACACTCAAAAGTGATCCAAGGGGAAAGTCATCTACACCACAAGATTATTGGAATTTAAATGATGGAATAGAACAATAAGGTGTTGGAGAGGTGGGCGATAATAATTTCACAAGGTTATAGTCATTCCAATGTTTAAATAGCATTTAAAACCAACCAAGTGCGGGGGATAACCATTGACTTCTTGGGCAAGTCCTATATTAAAGTAGCTTAATTGACAAACAATCCACTAATCCACATAATTACCTTCGAGAGAAAGTATGAAAACATGAGAAGACAAAAGAGAATAAAATTAAGATTAGATAAAGTACTTTTAAACCTAGTTTTCTTTTAGGTCAACACCAATGGAAACTTTTCGTACGCCTTTGGAGAATAGAAGCTAGAAACGGGGCAAACCATACTTTCTAGTCTAAATTTAATAAGAAAATAAGGAAAATAACTGGGGAACAATGTTTAAGGCAAACGAGTAGGACGAGGGAACTCCGGCATTCTAATTTGCTTAATTGTATTAAATCATTCTTAAATAAAACAAATTGGAGAAGCTTATTGAGATAAAGCTTTTAGAGTCAGAGAGGTTACTAATATACGGCGAGTCCCAACTCTATAAATGTTGTTCTTTATCGAATAGTGAACAATATGACATACATAGAAGGAAAACAATAACAAAGAAAGGGGCACTTCACCGAGTGATATGAGCCGAGGATCCCAAGAAACAACTTGTTTATTGATGTGAAACCGATTCACGGTCTTAGATCAATGTTTCGGTTCAGCAATCCTCTTCACTGCTAGCCTAACTAATCTATCACAGCGACTCCAAGGGCCATTGAACACTATTTACATGTGAAGTTTAAGCTCAAATGTATTTCAAATTCTTGCAATAACGAATTTCTCATCTTCTGGTATTTATAGAATGAGGAGGTGAGATACGACAAAAGATCTCTCGGGACAGATAATACGGATTGATGACTTCTTGGCCTTTTGAGGAGCTCGATGAAGAATTTTACGGGGTGGTTCACTGTATTAGCTATTTTACAATTAATATCAAAGCTCGGTGGGAGCTTTATTGACTTTTTAGGCTCTATCATAATGTTTGGAGTAACTGCGGACATTTACGCATTTATTTCCTTGCGAAGTAAGTCCTTATATATGGCTATGTTGGAGGCGAATATACGATTTTCTTCGATAAGTTCAGCTTCTTTTTGAATGTTTTGAGGCAATTGTGGCTGTGGTAGGCGAGAGAATCAATTCACCTCAAATAAAGCGGTGGAGGCCTTTACGCACTGACTAAACACTCATGATGTTCTTTAATTGTGTTTTAATTCTAGGAATTAGGCTTTTGATAATCATTCTTAGTAATTCCCATATATGTCTTAAATCTTCGCCTTTTCTTTGCGCTCGTGGCAGCGATGCTTTCTTTAAGCGTTTTTAATAAAAGCGAGTGTCTTGTCGATGTGCGGGGCCGCGCGAGGTCTTTTAAAGGCATCGATGCCCATGGAAAGCGTTGATGAAACGTGGAGAAACAATCCATGGATGGCTTCTCTTTAATAAATCGGGGGCATAAGAATCGTCATTCTCATCCCTCGGATTTTTCTTCATTTATAATGAAAAAACCATTGAAACACACATTGAAAACACAAACTTATTAAGAAATCTGCGTTTTTTGGGTTAAAATGCTTAGAGAATTTGTGGGAGGACGTGGCCATTGGATGCGAGACATGTGGAGGAGAAAGAGTGCGATGAAAAAGAAAACTATGATGCGATTAGCGATCGGAAAAGTAGAGCGATTAAACGATGGTCGTTGATCTGAAGGATGAGATCAACGGTGGAGAAAATGGGAACAGCAATGAAGATTTTGACGAGAGGCATGGGGGCCTTCAAAGTCTTGAGAGCCAACCAATTTTCTAATCAAATTTGTTCCTTCAGAGCTCGAAAGTCTTAGCCACCTTTATAATCAAATATGATAGGTGGCTAATGGGGCGCCAATGAAACTAAAATCTGAAGTTCATGCAATGTAGAGTTGTTTATCTTTTGAAAGACCCATCAGGTCATACCTAACACATATATAAATGAAGTAGAAAAGTGATGGCAATTCCCACGGTATCATGGTGGCCACTACAGCTGGAGGCCACGGCCACACAAGATTACAAAAGTAGGGTTTTTCGGCCCAAAATTTTGGAATGTTTATGTAGGTAAGGAGCTACTAAATATAAATTTTGAAAGGCGAGAAGTTAGCACCTTTGCCTATGATCTAATTCTTTAGAAGAACCTTTCCATGAGTGGGGAATTGATTTCATCGAGTGGAAATTCATCTGCTCATGAAAGTAACACAATTAGAATATTAACGATACAGACTAACTACACCTAAATGGGTAGAGAAGCTATGCTAGCAAGAAATTCTATGGTCTTGATTAATTGATGATGAGTTTTGGAAAGATAACATTATCTCGAGGTTTAACATTTAATCTGCTAAGATTGTCTGAATATTCTGGGGCTTTCATCCCTGCCAAATTTATCAGTTTTTCAAAAGCAATATAATATTGTATTAGGGCACTCTATTGCATATTGCTCAAAGGGGAATGGATTGGTAGAATCCTGAAATAAAACTTTGGTGAGGCATTAAAGAACATATTGTCAGAAGAAGGCAAGTTTCAAACCTTAAGTTTGCGCTAATAAATAGAATCCACTAGTAAAGGTCAATAGGAAAATCCGATATACCCGTTGGTCTGTGGTAGAGTCGCAGTTTTCCCATTAGTGGCCTTTGTGGCTAGGTTCATCGAGTTGTCAAGAGGAACGGAATGATCTTACCGAAGGATGAATCGGTTAGTAGAGATGGGAGAGACTTGAAGTCAGTAAATCGGAGAGGTTATTTGAGTCACCAAGAAAATGGAAAACACATTATATTTTCAAAGGTAAGGAATCCGTCGAGAGATTTCGTGCTCGGATAGGATATAAGAAAGGGCTAAAAAGGAAAGCATGGAAAATTCAGTCCTCATGGTTCGGACCTTTCAAAATTGTTGAAGAAGGAGGAAACAACACCTTCGGGGGTGAAGAATTTGCAAGGTGATTTATGGAAGCCCTGTGAATGGGAGATTCTTAAAATCATTTTTACGGTATTGATTCGGAGCCAAAAGCTCTACTATATGATATTGTACATTATTTAGTTGCTTTTATTATAATGTTTGTTGTTTTGAGTTTTGTTGTACACCTATAAAATTTGTTCTACCACCAAAGGTGGCCAAAACATGTTCGACCTTGAGAAATAGTTTCTGGTAAAATGTTATCTCTTGAAACTGTGGAAGATCTCATGTTCATGTCTCAAAGGTTTTCCCTTTGGTATTTCTCGAAACTCAAAATGCAACAAAAATTCCATGAGAAGAGCTGTACACGCAACATCCTCCTTCTTTTCCCCTTTTCCTCTCGAGACTAACCTTCATATTTTTCTTCATTTTCTTGTTTTTCCACTTTCCTCACCTTCCTTTCATAAAAATTGCCTCTATGATTTAAACTCCTTTTGAACTGCGATTTGAAACCCTCCGAAACCTTCAAAAATCCTTGAAAATATGTTAAAAAACCCATTTCTCTATTAAGGGTTTAAGCCCCTTGGCTTTGAGTTTCCAAGCCACTTCCCCATATGCCCTTATCATAAAAACCAGCGCCAAACCCATGAAGCGCTAGCATCGGAAAAATTCAAGTGTGCATGTTTGTGCACCATTTCAAAATGTCGATTGCGATCAGCCCCTTTGTCATAAACCGCGAGATTGTATTGTTATTCCATTTAACCCGTGGGCCTGTAATCGGGCGCTAAACCATTGAAAAATCCCTCTCCAGATCAATATTTTCCTTTGTAAACCCATACTAAGTTTTAAGTTAAAAACTTTCAAGAATCCGTGATAAATAAAAATGGTTTGATCAAAAAGACCGATCGCGCGATTGCGATCGGAGGAGTCTAAATGGTTAGATCAAAAAGACCGATGCATAATCGCATCGGAGAAGTTACAAATGGGTTGATTGAAAAACTGGGCATAGGAGAGATATTTAGGTTAGATTCAGCTAGTTATATAAAGCCTAGGGCCCATGGTACTCTTTTGATGACCCCGCAATCGGAAACCCATTATCATATATATTCCTTTGATCCCTCCAAACCTTGTTATATTTGTGGGTTTCTCACAAAGTATAAGAATTCACTTGAGTGCAAAAAATCAAAGGATCTAGACCGTCGATCTAAACCAGATCTAACGACCCATGCACAATCACAGTTTCAATGTCGTTTGTTGTTCCCGATTGTCAGCCGTCCCTTCTCTTCGGCGATCCGGCCGGTACTTAACAATCGCGCCATAAATATCACATTGCAAAATGCCGCCAGCAAATTTACGGAAATGCGATCGAGCATGAATCATAAATCGGAAATTTCAGTTTTCATTTAAATGCCATCAGCGTTCCATTTTGCGTTCGCTCATCCCGGTCGCATCCGCCATAGCGCCAGCGCGCATTTTAAAAAGCTTTATCTTGCTTTGTATCCGTGTTTTTTCATTTTTCGTCTGCCTTCGATCCCGTAGGGCCACCATCTGATACCCCATACATTCATATAAAGGGCCTTTTCCTACTGTAAAGTTGAAAAAGGTTATATTTCATGGTTTATAAAGGTTCTCTGCCGGTTCGATTCAGTCAATCTCCGTTGATCTGTTAGGCTAATCCCATCAGAGCGGTCCACGATCCTCCCTAGTCCCGAAGTTGATTTTTAACTATTTTAACCCGAAAACAAAGGTTTTATTGTTTCTCAAGAAATCTCTCCATTTGACTTTTCCTCCACCTTCTCCCAACCGTCGATCTCGGCGCGTGGCGGCTCGATCCTAATCTTCTTTGCCTTCGTATAACATTTCTCGATTGATCCAGACGGGTTGGATGATGCCATCCATGACCATGAATCACCACCGCCTTCCAAAGCGATCCCGGCCAAATATGTGAGGATTTTATAACAATTTTTGTGTTTTGCGAGTTTTAAATGGTTTCTCTTGCATTACGAAGAACTCTTAGAAAGCGAGGGTGACGATCCTCTAGTCTTCGAGCCATTCCAAAGAAAATCATTTGTTGGGTTGTATTTACACTTCATCAATGAATTCATGAGTCATCGATGCCATTCAACCCCGCACAGCCTGCGCACTAAACACGGTTAAATGACACCTTCAAAGAGTATCGGCACGAAGACAAAAGTTATCGAACCCGGAGGTTGAAGACCCAAAAACACGGTTACAAAGAGTTAATTAAGGGTGTTTTGGGGAATGATGAAGGCTCTGATAATTTGAGAAACCCTCCTACCATAAGAAGAGGCTAATTGAACCCTCTACGGCTCCAAAGACACCTGCGATCTCATCGAGATCAAAGACCGAAAAAATTAATACTAATTGAGCTATCTTATCTCTAATTGTCGGCGGAGAACCATGCGAGAAGGTTAAAGAGCAGTTCGGAAGTTGATCTTTGATCATTAGACCTCGGGAGACGAGGAATAGAGTTACTCCGGCCATGACACGAGCTTCAAGGACGACAAAAGCTCCCATGAGCTTAATTGTAAGTGTGAGTCAATTAATGCAGATAAACACATACTTTCTTCATCGAACCCCTCAAGGGTCGAGAAGTCACTAGTCTGTGTTAGTTCACCTAGAGAATCTAATACCACCTCCTCATTTTTCTATAAATTTGTAGAAGATGAAAGGGTTAGTCTCTAGACATACGAACACATGTAATATTCATTCTGGAAACTCTTGATGCCAGATTACGTAATTGAAAAGTACATATTTGATATGAGAATTTCAAAGTTTGTAAGGCCAAGACTTCTTGGTGTAAGCTAGGTTTGAACATCAATACAATCTTGATTCATGGAATTAAAACTATGGTCAATGGTGATGTGTTCCTCACTGTCAATTGCTATTTTCTTTAATGTTTTCACTCTTTCCGCTTTCTCTGATAAAGAGCAACAAACATAGATCTAGGATTTACTCTCAACAGTACCCTACTCTTACTGAAAGGTTTATTTTCTATGTTTTCTTCATTCGAACGTTCACTTCGAAGAGTATATTAAAGAAGGTTCGTTTAAAAGCACTTGCCTGATCTAGATTGCTCTTTAAAATGAGTATTTTATGTGTTTTCCTTTAGAGTATATTAAAGCAGGTTGGTTTAAAAGCACTTGCCTAATCTAGATAGCTCTTTGTGATTATCATATGTGTTTTCCTCTAGAATATGCTGAAAGCAAGATAATTTAGAAGCACTTACCTGATCTTAAGCTATTCGAACTATTTTTAAATGTTTTCTAACTGAAATTACTTCAATGCATGCTAGTTTAAAAGCACTCACCTGATCTCAAAATACTTTTATGTTTTTCCTTAAGTATATGCCGAAGCAAGATAGTTTGAAAGTACTTACTTGATCTTAGGCTATTCAATTTTCTTCATTTATTTTTCTCTCTATTTCCTATCTGTTTCATTCCATAAAATCAACTTAAGAGATCATGTTGACATAAGTGACTTGCCCCATTGATCCTTCTTAAAGCTTATTGTTCAATTAAAATCATCCTATGACTCCATCGCCCAATGGGTTAAAACTATCTTTTTTTTTTTCTGTCAGCCGAATCATTCCTTCACTTGCAGACATATTCACCCTTTATTTTGAACTTCCCTCACCTTCATCGTGTCTTTTTCCAACCAAAAACAAACAAAAAAAACCCATGCTCTTCATAACTAGCCTAAAATCACATTTCAGGCTTTAAAGATCACATCTTTAAACTCATTCATAGAGAGATCCCTCTCTGGATTCAAGAGGGCTAGATCCTTGAATCCAAAAGTGGTTTGATGTTGTCTTATATTTTGGTTTTTGTCAATGGCCAAAACATAGGAACCCCAACATAATGGAGAATCCACTGGGGAATTTTTTGAGTTCATAGTCGCTTGGCCAACTTTTTATAAACTCCTTAGTTTCGCATACAACCACTAGAACTTAAAAAATCCAAAAATAGCTCACATTGATATTCAATAAACATGGTAGTGGACCATAACACCTCTTACCTCCAAAAGAGATAAAAACTTCCACTTGGCAACTCCACAACCCTGCAGACCTTAAGACTCCACTGGGAGGACTCGTAATCATTATAAAACCATTCAGACTCAATAAGAGGGATATAGGATTAAATTTCTCTTAGCAAAGGATTCGTTAAACCTATAAAAGATTGTCATATATGGTTAAAACTTTTCTTGTTTAGTTAGGTCTAAAAAACACAACATAGTGGCTTCTAGAAAGACTCACACTAGAGCCTATCCTGACCCTGATCCACCTGAGAAAGTTGATAACCCAGAAAGTATCCTTAGGAAGTCTTCTAGATATAAATTATCAACTATTTTCGGATCACCCTTAAGAGCTAATTCAGTTTCTGAAATCTTTCATCTCTACCACAATCACAAGCTGTCTTAGTGAATCCCTTTAGAACTAGGTCTCTTGATGATTTAGATTAGTTATATTATGAGTATTTGCTTTCATCTCCTGAAACAAGTGAACATCGTAGTAGCAGAGAAGAAAATCCTCCTAATTTACATTTCCTCCACAACTTAGGTGTCTCTCATCCAAGATCAACTCAACAATCTACTCCTGGTCCATCCAATTCTGCTCACCCTACATCCACTGTTCAAACCACTCCATTCCAACCCACTTTCCTTCATGTTAATCCACATATTGTAAATCCACATCCACCACATATCATGGCAGCATGGTATGCTCCCTTAGTCCTTCCTGTACCATTAGTCAATCTTTCACAGGACTATCAGTCCAAAATTCCATTATATGATACTAGCAATGCTACAACTGCATCACAACATATACATAAAATGAATGAATACTTTGACCGAAATGAAATTGATGATGATTCTGTCAAGTTTAGATTATTTTGTCAAAGCTTACGAGGGGAAATCAGAAATTTTTTTAAAGGCTTAACCCCTCATAGTATCAATGATCTCAAAGCCTTCCATCAGACATTCTTAAACAAATGGGAAGTAAGGAAAAACCCTCTCCAAGTCCTTTCGGATTACAAGAACCTTCATAGAGACATGGGGGAAAGTGTACAAGCTTATTTTACCAGATTTAATAGTGTATATAATGCACTTTCCACAGATCTAAAACCTCCACAAGGCTCAGCTTTAAACAAATTTCCTGAAGGTTTTGACCCTAAGATGGCCTATCAGCTAAGAGAGAGAGATCCTGCAACTCTTCAAGAAATGCGAAAAGGTGCTCTTGCTATAGAAGTAAACTTGATGGAGAAGAGAGCAAGAATGAAAACTGAAAAAAGAGTGTCCTTTAGAGAGGAATCTACACCCTCTACTTCCAACTCAAAAATGGAGAGAATGATGGAGGAAATGATGAAGAAAATGAGCATCCTTGAGAGAGCACAAGCCAGTCAAAACCAAACTGCTCCTCAAAACAAAAACTAGAACCAAAATCAGAATTTTAGAAGGAGTGATCAACAGATCACTCCTCCCTTTCATCAAAAATATATAAGTGATGCTGAGGAAACATATGAGATAACAGAGGAAGATGATATCAACATTCTGGGGGTATATAATGATGACTTTGAGATTCATTATGATAGAAAACAAGGTCTTCATACCCCTTATGATGACAATAGAGATGATGATGAAAGTTATTTTCAAGACATGGAAAACGTCATCATAGAGTCTCAAAAATAATATGACCTTAGAAGCAAAACCAGTCAACAAACTCCCAACACCAAAACCTCTGACAAATCTTCACAAAACAACACTACAACCAAGCCTAAAATTATCAAACAAAAGGATAAAACAGTGGCTATTAATTCTGATAAAGGTAGAGAGAAAGGAACTCAAAAAAATAAAAAACAGAGTGCGGACATTAGTAGTACTACCAGTTCAGCTAGTACTCTTGTTAAGACCATTTTGTCAAATATGAATAGAACAAATCAGCAAGCTGATGTTGTTGATAGACTGGCAGCTAGTAAGGCTGAGACAATTTCTTCAAAGAACCAAATTCATTTCAGCCTAGAACAGGAAATTTCAAAGATCAGAATCTCTATTCCCCTTACTGAGTTAGCTTCCCAGCATGTATATAGGACCCAAATTTTGAAGGCTTTAAATATTGAGGATAATAATGATACAGTCAATCTTAATGATGACCAGCTAGAGCTCATTTTTGGTCCTAATATTGAAGGTATATATCAAGAGGGACTTGTTCCTCCCTTTTATGTGAGTTTAAATGTTTATGAAATAATCCTGCATAATGCTATGCATGACTCTGGAGCGTCGCACAACCTTATGTCAAGGGTATTAATGGAAAGGCTAGGATTAGAAAAAACCAGACCTTACAAGGATTTATATTCTTTTGATTCTAGCAGAGTGAAGTGCCTTGGCCTAATCAAAGGCCTTTGTGTGAGTTTGACTCAAATCCCAGCCAAGTGCATGGTTATGGATGTTGTGGTGGCTGATGTGCCTCCTAAGTATGGCATGTTGTTTTCAAGATCATGGGTTGCCAAGCTGCAAGGTACAATATAGATGGATGGGACATATGCCACTATACATGTCTTTAGCCATATTAGAAAACTATACAGAGAGGCACACATGAGATTCATGGTCAGTAGCTTGGAAAAGCTTGAAAATTCCCCCATTTAATCTGTCCATACAGACCTGGATTCGTTTATCCTTTACAATAATGAATCCACAAAGGAGTCAAAACATAATTGCAAATGGGCTGGCCTGCACTACTAGTTCATGTCAGGAATCACCTAGTGACAAACAGATCATTATTCGAACAAAATATATACCTGTAGTGAGAGATAATGAGAAATATTGGCAGGTCTTTAAGGGCGACAAGCGGATAGAGGATTTCCTGCTTGGCAGGAACGAGTTTGAATTATTTGATTCAAATTCTAAATCTGATGAGAATTGCCTGAACGAAGAGTCCCCTAAGGAAGAAGAATTGTCCAGTTCCATAGAAATCAACATGCTAACTAAAAAACTTGGAACTCATACTGAAGAGTACGAGGACACAGAAAATGAAGACATTGAGGTACTTCCATCAAAAGAAAAGAACATACCTAGGGGGCTAGCACCTTTAGAATACCTGTTTGATTTTAATGACGCAGCAAAGAAACCCACTGTAGAATACACAGAGTCCGATATCGAGGAATGTAACATAGGCACTGAGGATTAGACTAAAATGATTAAATTAGCTAGGTCCTTGTCATCAGACATGAAAAATAAATACATTGACTTATTTAGAGAGTTTTCCAATGTGTTTGCCTGGAGCTATGAATACTTAAAAGCCTATGATACAGAAATCATCCAGCACAAGATCCCGTTGAAAGAAGACCAAAAACCATTTAGGAAAAAACTACATCGAATTAATCTAATACAACTGCCTCTAGTAGAAAAGGAAATCAAGAAAATGTATGAGGCAGGAATCATAGTGCTTGTGAGGTTTTCAGATTGGGTTTCTAACCTTGTAGCTGTGAGGAAAAAGACAGAAGAAATTAGATTGTGCATTGATTTCAGAAACCTTAACAGAGCGTCCCTAAAGGACAATTACCGTTTACCCAAAATGGAACACATCCTACAAAGGGTAGTTGGTTCAAAGAGGATTTCTCTGTTAGATGGTTTTTCAGGGTACAACCAAGTTTTAGTACTCCCAGAAGACCAACTCAAGATAGCTTTCACCACTCCTTGGGGCACTTTCATGTATGTGAAAATGCCTTTTGGATTAATGAATGCTAGGGCCACTTTCCAAAGGGCCATGGACATTACATTTTCAAAGGAGATAGGGAAATTCATTGTAATTTACCTTGATGACATAAAAAATTATTCCAAATCTGATGAAGAACACCTTAAACATCTAAGAAAGGTCCTTGAAAAGTGCAGAAGGTTTGGATTATCTTTAAATCCCTTAAAGATAGTGTTTGGCTTACAAGAAGGTAAACTCCTTGGCCATATCATATCAGAAGAAGCGATTAAAATAGATCCAAAAAGAGTTGAGGGAATACTACAGATTAGCCAACCAAGGAACATAAAAGAATTACAATCCTTTTTTGGAAAGATTAACTTCTTGAGGAGGTTTATTCCCAACTTAGCGGAGCTCCTTAGAAACATGACTAATATTCTCAAGAAAGAAGTAGGAGTGAAATGGATTGTAGAGGCCAAAATATCCTTTGAATGGGTAAAACATGCACTCACCTAGGCATCTGTCCTAATCAGCACTGACTTTTCGAAGGATTTCCTTATTTTTTCCTTTGCCTCAAAGCATACCGTGGCTGCAGTTCTGTTGTAGAAAAACCCAGAGGGACAGGAACAGCCTATTTCTTTTTTCAGCAAGGCTTTAAGGGATGCACCCTTGAAATATAACATAATGGAAGAACATGCCTATTCTTTGGTGAAGGCCTTTAAGGACTTCAGGGTGTATATTCTGCATTCCCACATCATTGCCTATGTGCCTAATATAGTGGTAAAAGACATCTTGTCACAAGACCCAGATGTAAAGAGGGGAAAATGGATTGTTGCAATATTAGAGTATGATTTGGAAATCAAACCCACAAAACTCATTAAAGGTTAGGGCTTAGCTCAATTAATGGCTGAATCGAATCTACAAGCCCTTGACATTAACATGGTAGATGCCCTGGATGAATAGGAAGAGTTACCTGCCCGCACTGTGGAAGAGAAGTTTCAAAACTCACCTTGGTACACTGATATCTTGTATGTGCTTACAAATCTTAATGCTCCTTCTGATTTATAAAAAAAAAAGGCAAGTTTTTAAATTTGAAAGCCAGGTGTTAGGGTCCCGTGATTTGGCCGATTGGCTAGCCAAATGACGATGTAACATCAAACCAAGCTTTGGAGCCCAAGGACCTAGCCTTCCTGGACTCAGAGAGGGCTCTCTCTATAAGTGTAAAAGATGTCAGTGTGTTTACTTGCGATGTTCTGATATTAGGCTAGTTATGAAGTATGTTTTTGGTTTTTTGGTTTTTTAAGTTTGTGAGGGATGAAACTGATCAAATACATAAACTGGATAACAAGATGTAGATAAATTGGGCTATGGGGTCAATCAGGTCAAGGAAGCTAATGAGGCGATGATGTAAAGTTGCTGTAGGGCCGATTTGATTCACAGTAGAAGGGATCTCTGGGCAAAATGGAGTAAATGAACAATAAGTTGGTGAAAGACAAGGGATTTCAAGTGCAAACTAGTTAATAGCAGACATAAACATGTAATAGCAAGCCATTAATCATGCTAGGAATAACTATAAGCTAATCAATACATAGAAATCAAACATTCTAGCCATACATAGAGGTATAAGACCCTCTAACATCGGGAAATAGCTATCAGACTTTGGGGAAAACACATGAGACAAACTAACAACTCATAAACTATGCCGGAATGCCTAAACATAGTCTCTAAGTCATTTGGCACTTGGACAAATAAGTTTTCATAGTTTTAGGCAAAGGGCTAGATCGGGACTAGGCCTCCTTGGTTCAACAAAATGATCAACAAATCAGTCAAAGAGAAAGTTTTATGGACATAACTATGGGCAGCTGATAGGTAGGTAGGGAAAACCATACATCCTACTCAACATACATGGAACTGATGAATAAAACTTAGCAACAATACCTTAGGTTACTAAAGAGCAGCTAAGAATTCTTTAGCATAACTAAAGGAGAAGAAAACATCAAGCTATGAAGATTCAGGGATTTTGAGGTGCCTCCATGGGCATGTCTCAAAATCAATCTTTACTGATCTATAGCAGCAAGAAAAATGAAATATGAGTGAAAACTAGAAGACAAAACACATTAAGAAGCACTATACCATTCTACCATGTCAAGGAATCCATCAACAAGCCTTCAACATTCCTCAAAAGCATCCAAGAGGCAATCCAAACATCATAACTCAAGTGTATTCTTCAAAGCTCATATGACCAATGCATTAATTCTTCTCTCAAGTTCAGCCTCTTTATTTACAATGAGAATCATGGGATAAATAGGCTAGAAGGAGGAAAACCTCATGGAGCAACTAGCTATCCCATTGGCCAAGTCAAAATATCTAAACTTGTCCTTGAGGCTTTGCAAAGCCCAAGGCACAAAATATCTAATAAAATATCTAAAAAAATGCTAAAAACGGAAATTATATTGACTTTACATGATTTTCCCATGATAAAAATAGCCTAACGCACATTTGGGAAAATCAGATTTTTGGAGTTCAAAAATTACAAAAATACTTCATATTTATGCCTGAAAAAGGTCCCCTGACTTGCTGGATGCAAATGGAAGTCTTCCCGATATCGAAATGAGGCTCATGATGGCTCGTTGGAAAGCTCTCTGTGTCTGCTTTCCAATGCAAGTGGAATCATCTCAATCTGATCTCTGAAAGTCCCTCAAAACGGTACCTGTGTGCAAAAACCCAGAAAATAGCAGGCTGCTGATAGGGCGGGCAGAATGTGCAAAATGAGGATGTTTTTCGCCAATTTGGAAGGGCGAATGATCTTCAAATGCCCTGAAAATCGCTGGAGAGCTGCTCATGAAATTATGGAATCCATTGGTATCACCCTCCTCCCTTGACGACTCATCAAACTGAAATGGCGCATTTATGAGTTTTTGGCGAAAACCCCAAAAATGCCAAAAAACAAAAAGTTTTCGAAACAGGCCCAAAATTGGCATGGATGACCCTCAAGGGTCCATAGAGACATGTTCCGAAGCTGAAACTAAAATATCGAGGGCTGATATGCTTTTTGCCTCTTTCCGTGCTAGGCGCCTCTCCTTCAATTTCTTCAATTTTTCTTGTGCCACCTTCAATTTGCGCCTGGCGAATTGGTTTAGCTTCTGAAAGTGAAGGGTTCTCTTTCTCTGTAGCTCAAGATCCCTGTTTGCCTTCTCAAGCTTTGTCTCCAAATGCTGGTTAGCCCTCTCAAGCCAAGCTTCCTTGTTTTCCTCAATTTCCCGCTCAAAGAGGGTAGTGAGAGGAAAAGCTTCGAATTGAGCTTGTTCTTCTGCTCTCTGTTTCTCCAAGGCTTTTCTAAGCCCGATGGTCCTAGGCCTCTTTCGCCTAGGCTGGTCCTCCTCCTCTTCATCATCAAACTCGCCAATGAGCTCTTCAATTCTTACTTGCGCCTTTTCTGCCTCCTTTTTATACTTGATCGCCCTTGCCTCATGAATGGCTGCATGAAACTTCATTTGTTTGTTCTCAACCTCCAAGAAATGATTGAAATTCCTTGCCCTTTGAAGATCTTCTTGTAACACCTCAATTTGCCCTTCCTTGTGAATGAGGAGGTTTTCAAGGATGCGTGCCTCATTGTCACTGTCATCGCTTGGGATAGGGATGACAGCTGATTTACCTCCATGCTTGGCGCTTTCTCCAATTGTACTTTTGCCTTTGAAGGCCAATCTAGCGCTCTTTCTCCTTGGCAAGCTAGGAGTTGTCTTTTTGGGCAATTTCCTCTTCTTAGGGACAGTTTTGGTCACCCTCAAGGAGGCAGCTTCAGCTTGCTGTCCTTCCTCAACATCCTGTCCAGCTTGTGGCTCAAAAGATGTTTCAATTGCTTGCTCAACCTGCTGCTCTTCAACCTATGTCTGCTGCTGTTCCTCTTCCTTAATTTGATGCTATTCATCAACCTCTAACTGCTGTCCCTCTTCTTGAATTTGATGTTGTTCATCAACCTCTAACTGCTGTCCAATGATATCCAACTGCTGCTGTCCCTCAAAATCTGGCTGCTGCTGCTCATCAACCTCCTTTTCTCCCTGTGGCTCACTGCTCTCTTCTTCTCCTTGTTTACTTGGCTGCCCAGTGATCATCTTGAGTTTTTCAGGGGTAGGCCTACTAGATAAAGGCACTGGGCGATGGACAGGCTGAGTAGGAGACACATGAAAAGGAGGGACAGTGGCAAAATCGGCATGGCTAATGAATGACTCCCATGAAACTCCTTTCTTCTCCAGCTGGTGCAAGAAAATGATTTTGATCAAGGAATGGTGAAAGAGAGAAGGGATTTGCTGAGGTGGAGCTTTCTTTTGGACAGTAGCTGCCATTTTCTCTATGCTCTTGGACAAAAAGTATGGGAGGTTTAATTGTCTGCTCCTGGTAAAATGCATCAACAAGCGAACATGATAGGCAAAGATTTGGCTAAACCTCCCTTCACAAGTGAAGTATCTCATTATGGCCTTCATCAGTGGAGCATAACTGTCAAGAAGATAAGAGAAAGAAAAAATAGCAGTGATGGTCTCCCTATGTTCCGGCTTGATGAAAGGTTTATAATCCTCCAGATTAAGATGTGCTTGCTTAAACCACTTTTCACCATGATACGGGATCTTAGTAGCCTTGGATACATACCTTGGGGAGATTTTGAAGTCAAGACCTGCAAGCTGGAAGTGTTTGTTCTTGAATCTCAAAGCGCACAAATGTGTAAGTGGTGAGAAACTCTTGACTTCCTTTATCCTCTGACAGAAATCAAGACAACCTACTTCATGGAAATTGAAAAGTACTGAGGGATGAGCATTGATTTCTTCTATGGAGATAGGCTCATATCTCTTATGTTGTCCGCCTTTGTGATCTCGTTTTGGAGGCATCCTGACTTTGAAACAAGCTTTGGAAGAGGCAAATTGCCGTCACTATATGAGAAATGCTCGGCTGGTTTGAAACAGGCCACCAGACTGTTTGGATAGATATGGTCACTGTGGTTTTGAATAGAATACAACAAGGCTTCCTTGAATAAACCCCCTTTACACTTATTAACAATATTTCTTCAAATCTGGATACACTTAAGCTATGTAACCTTCTTATCAATGGCACTATGTTTGAGAAACTGCTTTGTAGATCTTCTGTGCACAGTCTTGAATAATCCCCCTTCTTGTGATTTTGTTAGAGGCCTGCTTTTACCTGTATTTGTGTCTTCAATACCAAACTTCAAAAATAATAACCCTGTTCTTCAGATCATTTATCTTGAAAATTACCTCTGTTAGCAAATTTCTGTAGAGACCACACAGTGGAAGAGGGAGGAGACCTTTTGGCTAGGTGACAAATTAGCCCACAGTGTTAAGGAAAACACCTTCCACTCATGCAATTTAAGAAGTCAATCATCATCTTTGTACATCTGGCCTCAATGTAAACTTGATCATCAACAAATGCCCAATCACCAACAACCCTGCCTTGTAGAAAATAGCCCTGTTTCACCTTCAGAAAACTCTGTCCAACAATTTTCAGAATGATACAATGTAGTGTAATGAACAAGCAGACTTGGATTAGGTGTAAAATAGGTGCAACAGTGCTTTGTGAAGGACACCTCTTCTGCTTGTGAGTTTAAGAGATCGACCCACTGTACCTCTGTTTTCAGTATTAACTTCAAATACTAACAATTCTGTTCTTCAGAAAAAGGCTCTGTTTCACCCTCAGAATTCTTCTGTCAACAAGGCTTCAGAGTGATACAATGTAGTGCAATGACAAAAGGCAGACTTAAGTTAGATTGTAAAATCAGTGCACAGTGCTTAGTGAAGTACACCTTTGTTTGTGGGTTCACAATATCTATCAATACATTTCTGCTTCTGTCTCTGATGTTGGATTTCAACCACCAAAAGCCTCTGCCCTCAGAAAAACGGTCCCCTTTACTCTCAGAATTTCTTTGTCAACAAATCTTCGGAATGATGAAATATAGTGTAAAGAGAAAACAGACCTAGCTTGGGTGAAAAAATCATTTCACACAGTAGTTTAGACAATACATTCTTCGTTTGTGAGTTTTGAGATATACACCACTACACTCTATACCCCTGCCTCCAAGGTTTCAACTTCTTATCAACAAACTCTGTCTTTTCAATATGTTGTCATCTTTGAAAATATTGGTAACAAATTCACAGTGGGAGAAAATGGTGAATAAAAGGCAATCTGCTCAGGTAGTGTGCTGCTGTGGGGGACTGTGAGGATAGTTTCTCCTTTTCAAAAACGGTCAAAAACCCCTTTAACCATGCACAGCTTCAAACCAAGGCACACAGGTTTTTAAACTTGATTTTCCGAGTTTTTCAAGTTAGGAGATGAAGTACCTTGTGAGTTCTTGAAAGGAAATCTCTTGGAAGGAGTTTGAAAGCACCAGAACGCTCCAACAATGGCGCGGCAACCTTTGGAACAAACCCGTCGCACAGGAGAAAAGGCCATCGGGTGGACTTGTCGTGCGGTCGGGCGGGCACCTACAGGCACGTCGCGCCCGCCTACAGGCACGTCGCGCCGACGTTGAAAGCCTGTGTTAAACGATGCCCAGGCACGTCGCGGCAAGTTCCAGGCACGTCGCGCCGCCTCCGATTGCAGATTTGTGAATTTTCGCCCGGTTTTTCTCGCTTGTTGATGCTGTGGATGCACGGGATTCTGACTCAAGTTTTCTTGAAAATGAAATTTCGCACTTTTACACTCAACCTTATATCACTTTCAAAAGAACATTTCTCAACTGTCATTTGAACATTGACTTTTAACTTTGTTTGTTCTTTTCAAACAGTGGGTCTGTTAATTGAACATATACATATCGCCTTTAACCCCGAGCTCTGAACTTTGATTGATTTAAGTCGACCAACACTACCTTTCTGTTACGGTGTTTCAATTCCATAGGTGATTTGTCGCTTTACTTTGACAATTCCTTCATCTTTTGACTGTAGTGGATGTTCAAACTTCTGTTTGCAGGAGTAGTATACAGTGCTCTTTTTCCCTCAAAATAAAGGTGGGCTTCTTCTTTTTAAACTATATCAATAATGATTACAGGCTGAAAAAAACCTTCGGAACACAGTGAATAATAACCTAAAAAGGGGAAATCTTCTTGGTGGCAAAGTTTTTAGAAAGTCTTGTCTGCAGGTCCCTTTTCCACATAGTCCTGTGCTACATCTGCTCTCTGGAATGGTAACAAGTGGTTTGTCATAAGACATATAAACAGTGATAATTTATCACAACCAACTTCCTCTGCCTGTTTATTAGGTTAAATACCACTCGCCTTCTCCATCAGAAAAACAAACTTGTAAAATATGAAAACAAGGCCTTTGGGCACACAGTCTTTATTTTGTTCTGATCAGAGTATTAAAACCCTCTTTGTCAATAGCACCATTTCATGACTGGACATATGTTCACTACCTCCCTCTCTTGGTGATTGTTTAGCAAAGAAGGACTATTTCATAATGCACCAAAAATATTTGAAAAGTTGTAAACACCCCTTCTTGAAAGGCGCCTCTTTTGGACTTTTGACATATGATATTGTTTTGTTGCTTGACCCTTTCCTCAAGGAGAAAATCTTCTTTTTGATATCAGTGGCACACATATGCTCAAAATTGTCTCTTTGTCTATTCATAGCATTGCATACTTGTCATCATGCATTTTATGACTCAACCTTGGTCACTGTTTTACTTTCCCATTGATAAATTGCTACTTCTGAGTGTTTCACAAGTTTTTTTCTGGACTGTAAATACACTTTTTAGGTTGCATCCTTTCACCCTAGACTTCTTTGTTTGCTCAGAAGGATTTCCTTTGATTTCTGTATAGGTGATCATGAAAGGTCTTTAACCCCTTTTTAAGTCAAATGCTCCTTTGGCATTAATAGCATACAATATGTTCAATATTTGCCCCTTTCCTACTGTAGGTATAGTCAGACAGAGAGTTCCTTGAAACAGGAGTATCAGTATCTTTACATTATCAGAGCTGTCATTCATCTGTGTAGTGACCTTGTTTCAGTCTTTGATATCCTTCTACTTCTCTTTCTTGTATCAATCAGTTTCAGCACCTGTAGTAGCTTTGGCCCTCTACTCATGCATGGAGGAGGCTCTTCATTAGATAAGGTGTTTGAAGGTTTTTTAACAATTCTTTTTCGAGACAACCTTTCTCTGAAGGTGATGTTAAGTAGACCACTTGGAAAACATCAGTCTAAGCATGTTCACTTGCAAGCATCATTGTATGTCAGCAGAAACCCTAGCCAGAGTAATACTGTCTCCCTGCATTGTCCTAAGGGTGAATTAAACATTTGGCTTGTTGCATCTTATGATTGATTATTTTAACAAACAAACTTTGTGACTATGAAGATCAGTGTTTCCTTGAAGAAACCAAGCACTTTCTCCCGCTTGTGTAATGACATTGTTGACCTTCTGTTCTATTTGATTTTGAACAAAACATGCCTCTTATGATTTGGATGTTTACTGATGACAGGCCTTCTAAAGTTTCAACCATTCACCTGACTTGAAAGTTTCAGATGGTCTCCTTTATCAGGGCAAACTCTCTTTTCTTTTGAGCCAGCATATTTCAAGCTCCATTCCTGTTATGGTTAGCAATTACATTCATGAAACCTGAAGATATTGTTTCATTGTTTTAGTAAAGGCAAACCTGGACTTCTGCAACCTTCTGACTCAACACTGGCCTGCGCCCTCTGCTTATGTATGAAGGAGGCGCCCTAACCCTCTGCTTGTAAATGAAGGAGGTTCTAGGCCTTGACAATTTACCATTTAGCTGAGACAGTGGCGACCCTTTCTTACTGTGATTTTCATGCTGGAAAGAGCTGTAAGGTCCTGATGAGTGACCTTTGTTTTGCAGCTTCATCTCAGGCTCATAATACACTTAGAAGCAGCTGTTTCCTCTAACTGTAAACTCAACATTTACTCCATGAGATGAAATATATTTCCTGTATTTGTAGAACCATAGAACACAGTGAAAAACCTATTAGTCAGCTTGAGAATGGGCTTCATGCAGTGCTGAGACCTAGAGAATATGAGTGGCGCGACTTAAGGCTGTTTGTCAACTTCATTTGCAAAGTAAGGGATCAGTCATGGTAGGTCTGCTGCAGATGAGGGTTTTTTTGGCTTTTTGATGATTGCCAAAGGTGAAATGTCCTAAACGCCACTTCCTAACATAGGGGAGACCTTTGAAACAGATGTGGATTTGCCTTTTAAGGCTGATGGGCAGATTAATAAGACTGAGGTTAGATAGGATTGTTGACAAGGAGGTTGTGGTTTTGCTAGGGGTGGACTGCATAGGTAGAAAGGCGAAAAAAGTTTTGGGAGGGTTTTCTGGATGACATATTGACATAAGGAAATCAGTTTCTAGAAAACTCAGCTGAAGATATAGTCATCACTAATATGTAAAAAATATTGATGGCTAACAGTGGCTCCATTTGGGGAGGGCAGCTCCTCGTCAGGAGGTGTCCAGAATTCAGATTTTTGGATTTATGAAGACCAGTGCCTTATCCATTGGCGCAAAATTTACCCTTCTCTTGATGTTATTTCTGAAAAGTGTCAGGATGTTTAACATCAATGATACTTCTACCTACCCCACTATCTTTCCTAGCATTTTTTCTTCTGTTTGGTGCATTTGAACTAGCAGCCTTTTGACAATGCATATTTTTCTTTTTGCAAAATGAAACTATCTACTTCTACTCTTATATCTGCCGGGAGTTCAGATTAAGCTGATGAAATCCTTCATTTCTCTACCTAAAACTAGATCGACTGTCAAGATTAAGCATTTTGACAGGATTTCATTCTCTAATCTACAACATGAAATTGAAAAACTGATCAAATCAGGATTAGGCAGTCTGATTTGTCATGCATTTGCGGCATAAAAGACAAGCTGCATACAAATGTTATTCTGCAAAAAAAAGGAAAATAGACAAGCGGGGCTAAGATGTACAATGTGTTTTTCATTCCTCGCTTTCTCTCTTTGGTTCTGTTTTAGGCATGTGGAACCAGAATCTCTCCCTAATCTAAGCTCTGTGATAAGTCAATCTTACACAATGTTGACTATCTTGACACTCACTAACTTATCAGGAATTAAATTTAAACATGCTCAGCTATGATTAGGCTAGATAGCTGAACAAGACATTGAAGTACTAGTAGCGGCATTTAGACTTGCTTGCTTTCCGAAAGACTTATTTTTTGGAACATGGGGCCTTGGTTCTATCTTCACTTGCCCTCTTTTCTGCTTTTTACTGTTTTTGACTTTCCTATTTTTTGAATATTTCAAACAATGGTATGTACAGTGACTGAAAGTGTCTCAAACTCAAAAATCTTGGAAATGACGGAATTTCAACATCTTATCCTCGTAAGGATCTCCTCTCACCCTAGGCCCATTTAACTCTTGAAAAGAAAATTTTGGGAAATTTTCTCTCTCTAACATGACATAGGGATTCATGCAAGAATCTCTAAACAACCCGGTATCCTCCCTCTGTACTTCTCTGAATATCTGATTTCCACTCCTTTCCTTGCTGTATGCTTTCTTCAGGTAATGTATGTATTCTTGATAATTCTTGAAATAGATAGTGATATCATCAAGGTATGCAAAAACACAGAAATTTAGAACTGGGAACATGGCTTTCATGAACAGTTTCCTGATATTGGGTGGTTTAGCAATTTTGACCTTGAAAACAGATTTACCTCCCGCAAACTGGAAAAAATCTTTAAGTTGTCTACTTTGTAAAGGAATTTGATGATTATGATTTGAAAGATGATCTTGCAAGAATACATCATTAGAAACATTTTCAAATGGTGAATCACGATCTTGAGTAGAAAAAACATGATTTTTGTTATATGGAAATGCAGTATTATTTCTAAAATCAAAGCAGATTCTATGGCCATTATTTTTCTCCTTGATCATTTCAGCTTGTTTCAGTTTGCTGTGTTTGTTTCTGTTAAAGTTGTTCTCTGGGGAAAAGGTAGTGATACAATGTTTTCCCTTGTTTTTCCTGTAGAAACTAGTATTTTGCATGAGATTCCTGATTTTAGCCTTTCTAAGTTCTTCATGAAAAGACAAAATATGAGCCAATTTCAGTAGTTCAGGTATACCGGGATTATAACTATCACCCTTGCTCATAACAAGTTTATTTGGCATTTTCTCAAGATTTTGAGCTACTGAGGTTATAGTCAAAGTTTTATTTGCAGTAGGAGGGTCACATGATGGTAAATATTTGAGGTATGGTAGAAACATTAAACTCCCTTTCTCCCGGGTTCCAAATAGGTTTATGATGTGAAGGTCTTCTAAAGCTTTTACCCGGAAGAAATTTCCACAAGTTACTGCTGGCATTTGATTAAAGCTAGAGCAATTTGCTTGATAGTACATGAGAGTTTGTGCTTCTTGTTCTAACTCTACTTGGGAGAGAGGGAACTTACTTTCTTCAAGGCACAATTGTTCATGATCATGATAGTTTTGAGTGTCCAACTCATCATAAGGTATCAGGGACAACAGATGTGGTGGATCTAAGTCTATATCAGCTTCTTCTGACTCTTCCTCCAAGTTTACATCAATATGCATAATGAAAGAGTTTAAGTCGGAGCGCAAAGAACAAATTGGAATGTTATCGGGCCTATCTTGACTGCTAATCATGTATTTCATGTGTGATTCGCGGTAGAGTATCCTGGTCTGACCAAACACAGGAATGGTGGCATATGACATGTCTAGTTGGATATTCCCTTGGAGTTTGGCTCCCCAAGATCTGGAGAGAAGCATCCCGTACTTGGGAGGAATATATGCCACTACTATATCCATGATTAGATGTTTCGCGGGTATCTGGGCCAGACTAAAACAAAGGTCCTTGAACAAACCTAGGCATTGGACTCTGCTTGAATCAAATGAATATAAGTCTTTGTATGGTCTTGTGATTTCCAAGCCTAATCTTTCCATTACTACCCTCGGCATAAGATTATGCGAGGCACCGGAGTCCAACATGGCATTGTGGAGGATTTGGTCGTGGATGTTTAGGCTAATGTAAAATGGAAGAGTGGCTCCCTCTTGGAATTTTCCCTCTATCTTTGGACCAAACAATACTTCAGGAATGTCATCAGTGAGATTAACAGTGTTTGCATCATTCCCTAGATTTATGACCTTTAGTACTTGGGATTTATAAGAGTTTTGGGCAATGAGTTCAGTAAGAGGCATGGTGATTTTGATCTTAGCGATTTCGCCTTCAAAGCTGAAAGGCATTTGAAGTTTAGATATGTTTGTTTCAGCTTTTTCAGTTAAGACCTTGTCTATGTTTTGAGCCTGTTGACCTTGTTTAGGGATTTTGCTTGCCATAGTTGTTTTGGTGACCTTGGTAGAAGTATCAGGAGCACATAAAAGAGGACTAGTTTGGGTAATTTTAGCTTGGCTTTGATCAGTTTTTTCAACTTTGATTTTGTCATTGCTTGATGCTTTTTTGAGGATGGTATCTGGAGCTTTAGCAGTATCGGAGTTACCTCTCTTGACATTATCTTGGTTTCTCTTGCTCCTAAGGTCATATTTCCTGTGGGCTTCTTCAATAGCATTTTGAAATTCTATGGCAGGGTCATCAAGATCTTCATAATTGGTCTCATTTTGATCAGGCGAAAAGAAGGCTTGTTCTTCTTCGGTGAGGTACACCTCACCTTCATTGTCAGACCCTATGAGGTTTAAATGATGTTCATCAAGAGGTTCTGAGTCCCTATCATCTTCTTCTACATAGTTTTCACTGAATGGTGGCCTGATCTGTTGGTCATTATCCCTTGGTCTGTTTTGGGGCTGTTCCCTCCTGAAGTTTTGGTTTCGGTTTCTGATTGGAGGGTTTGGCTGGTTATCTCTAACAGGAGCTTTTTCATTGATCTTTTCCCACATTTTAGCCATGGATTTGACTAGGTCATCTATTCTGGGATCTAGGGAAGGTGACGAAGTGGAGACTTCATCTCTATATGTGACCTTTCTTTCTGATCTAGTTCTGGCTCTTTTTTCAGCTAAGTTGGCATCTGCTTTTATAGCTATTTGTTGCATTTCTTCCAAGGTAGGGGGATCCTTATCTCTTAAGTGATATGTCATGTCCGGATCAAACCCCTCAGGGAATTTTTCCAAAGCTAAACCAAGTGGAGGTTTGAAAAGATGTGGGAGGGAGTTATATACACTGTTGAACCTGGTACAGTAAGCTTGGACACTTTCCCCATTTTCCCGTTTTAGATTGTTATATTCTGACAGGATTTGAATGGGGTTTCTTCGGATTTCCCACCTATTTCTGAAGATTTGATGTAGTTCAGGGATATTATGGATGTTGTTTGGAGCTAAGCTTTTGAACCATGCTTTGGGTTCACCACCAAGACTTTGGGCAAATATTCTCATTCGGACAGTCTCGTCTTGTACCTCTAGGTATTCATAAGCATCAATCATTCTACTTATATGCTGTTGAGGTGTGGTGGTGTCTTCTCCAGTAAAGTGTGGGATCTTGTCTTGATATTTGTTTGGGAGAGGAGCTAAAGGTGGTGGTAACACCAAAGGTGCGTACCAGGCAGCCATGACCGGAGCTAATGGATGATGTACAAGATGAGGACTAGTAGGCTGAAATGAAGTGGTTTGAACAGTGGTGGTTTGACCAGGTGTGGCGGATGAACTTGGACTAGTGATCTGGTTTTGAGCAGATCTAGGATGATAGGAGCCAAATTGATAAAGAAGCTGGAAATCAGGAGGAGTGGTGGGTGAAGTTTCTCTAATAGGACTCTGTGGTGGGTTTAGGGGTTCAAGATCGTCGAAGTTTATCCTACTATATGATTTGCTTCGGGGAAGAGCTTGTGATGACTCTAGTTCTGAAGGTGGATCTAGAAGGATATTGCGAGTTTTAGGTACAGATCTTGTTCTACGGATGGATCTATCGGTAGCTAGATGATCAGTTTCAGAAGCTTGCCACAGAATCTTTTCTGGGTCATCTACTATGATAGGGGGATTTGGGTCTGGGTGGGATCTGGTATTGATTCTTCGTGAAGCCGGATTTTAGATCCAGAGCTTAGAGAGAATGATATTGGTGAATGTTCTGGATGAGTGATTTCTCTAAAGTTATACTAAGGCGAAAGATGGTCAAAAATAGAAGGGATGGATTAGTGGAGTCGCCAGGTGGAAATGGGTTGCTGTTGTGAAGATAGCTATGGTCCACCACCAGTAACTAAACTGAGAATGTTTTTGGATTTTCTGAGTTTTATGTGCAGCCTATGGTTTGTTAAAGTATTCTAGACTTGTTTCAACACTTTGCTAGGGTGATGAGAACAAAAAGAGTTTACTCTAAAAAATGAGTCTATGGACTGCTTGCTTGTTTATGGTACCTAAAGGACTAAAGAGTCTATAAGAGTTTGCTGGACTATTATGTACTCAGTGTCTTACCATCTCCCGCTATGTTAGTGAGTGATGGGAAAGGTCTATCGGAAAGTAGCCTAGAGTTTTGAAAAGTAGTAAGGCTTACTAGAAGTTTAGTGGAGTCGCCAGGTGGATTGTCAGTTGTTTGAGATAAACTTGTATGGTCCACCACCAGTAATGTCAAAAACCAATCTAAAGGAGTGTTTTTGTGGTTTTTTCTGAGTTTTATGTGCAGTCTAGGATGTAAGAGTGTCATAAACCTGATTCATCACTTTGCTAAGATGGTGAAGCAGAGAGTTTACACTAAATGATTCTAAAGGCTGATGGTTTAAGTTTAAAATTTGAAGGACTAAGGAGTCTATAAAAGTTTGCTAGACTATCATGAACTCAATAAGTCCCACCGTGATCGCCATTATGTTAGTGTGGCGATGAGGTGGTTAAATAGGATGGAATTCTAAAATTTGGCAAGGTAGTAAGACCTACTGGAGGCTAGTGGAGTCGCCAGGTGGATTTTTAGTTGTTTTGAGGTATATTTGTATGGTCCACCACCAATACTAGACAAAAACCAATCTAAGGGAATGTTTTGGGGTTTTTCTGAGTTTTTTGTGCTTATGAGGTTCGGTAGAGCTTCTTATAACTAAATCATCATTTTGCTAAGATGGTGAAAGAGTTAGCTTCTACTCTTCAAGCAACACTTAAGTTTTCTAAGTTTGATTGAGACTTCGAGAAATCTAAGGTGCACTTAGAGTGTCACTAACTCGGAAGGTCCCACCGTGATCGTTACTATGTTAGTGAGCGGTGGGATAAGTCAATCAAATAGTATTCTTAAGGCTACTAGACAAATTAGGGAAACTAAGTTGTTTATCACTCAGAGTCCCACCGTGATCGCCATTATGTTAGGGTCCCGTGATTTGGCCGATTGGCTAGCCAAATGACGATGTAACATCAAACCAAGCTTTGGAGCCCAAGGACCTAGCCTTCCTGGACTCAGAGAGGGCTCTCTCTATGTGTGTAAAAGATGTCGGTGTGTTTTCTTAGGGTATTCTGATATTAGGCTAGTTATGAAGTGTGTTTTTGGTTTTTTTAGTTTTTAAGTTTGTGAGGGATGAAACTGATCAAATACATAAACTGGATAACAAGATGTAGATAAATTGGGCTATGGGGTCAAACAGGTCAAGGAAGCTAACGAGGCGATGATGTAAAGCTGCTGTAGGGCCGATTTGATTCACAATAGAAGGGATCTCTGGGCAAAATGGATTAAATGAACAATAAGTTGGTGAAAGACAAGGGATTTCAAGTGCAAACTAGTTAATAGCAGACATAAACATGTAATAGCAAGCCATTAATCATGCTAGGAATAACTATAAGCTAATAAATACATAGAAATCAAACATTCCAGCCATACATAGAGGTATAAGACCCTCTAACTTCGGGAAAAGGCTATCAGATTTTGGGGAAAACACATGAGACAAACTAACAACTCATAAACTATGCCGGAACGCCTAAACATAGTCTCTAAGTCATTGGGCACTTGGACAAATAAGTTTTCATAGTTTTTAGGCAAAGGGCTAGATCGGAACTAGGCCTCCTTGGTTCAACAAAATGATCAACAAATCAGTCAAAGAGAAAGTTTTATGGACAGAACTATGGGCAGCTGATAGGTAGGTAGGGCAAACCATACATCCTACTCAACATACATGGAACTGATGAATAAAAATTAGCAACAATACCTTAGGTTACTAAAGAGCAGCTAAGAATTCTTTAGCATAACTAAGGGAGAAGAAAACATCAAGCTATGAAGATTCAGGGATTTTGAGGTGCCTCCATGGGCATGTCTCAAAATCAATCTTTACTGATCTATAGCAGTAAGAAAATGAAATATGAGTGAAAACTAGAAGACAAAACAACATTAAGAAGCACTATATCATTCTACCATGTCAAGGAATCCATCAACAAGCCTTCAACATTCCTCAAAAGCATCCAAGAGGCAATCCAAACATCATAACTCAAGTGTATTCTTCAAAGCTCATATGACTAATGCATTAATTCTTCTCTCAAGTTCAACCTCTGATTTACAATGAGAAACATGGGATAAATAGGCTAGAAGGAGGAAAACCTCATGGAGCAACTAGCTATCCCATTGGCCAAGTCAAAATATCTAAACTTGCCCTTGAGGCTTTGCAAAGCCCAAGGCACAAAATATCTAATAAAATATCTAAAAAACTGCTAAAAACGGAAATTATATTGACTTTACATGATTTTCCCATGATAAAAATAGCCTAACGCACATTTGGGAAAAGCAGATTTTTGGAGTTCAAAAATTGCAAAAATACTTCATATTTATGCCTAAAAAAGGTCCCCTGACTTGCCGGATGCAAATGGAAACCTTCCCGATGTCGAAATGAGGCTCATGATGGCTCGTTGGAAAGCTCTCTGTGTCTGCTTTCCAATGCAAGTGGAATCATCTCAATCTGATCTCTGAAAGTCCCTCAAAACTGTACCTGTGTTCAAAAACCTAGAAAATAGCAGGCTGCTGATAGGGCGGGCAGAATGTGCAAAATGAGGTGGTTTTTCGCCAATTTGGAGGGGCGAATGATCTTCAAATGCCCTGAAAATCACTGGAGAGCTGCTCATGAAATTATGGAATCCACTGGTATCACCCTCCTCCCTTGACGACTCATCAAACTGAAATGGCGCATTTATGAGTTTTTGGCGAAAACCCCAAAAATGCCAAAAAACAAAAAGTTTTCGAAACAGACCCAAATTTGGCGTGTATGACCCTCAAAGGTCCATAGAGACATTCTCCGAAGCTGAAGCTAAAATATCGAGGGCTGATATGCTTTTTGCTTCTTTCCGTGCTAGGCGCCTCTCCTTCAATTTCTTCAATTTTTCTTGTGCCACCTTCAATTTGCGCCTGGCGAATTGGTTTAGCTTCTGAAAGTGAAGAGTTCTCTTTCTCTGTAGCTCAAGATCCCTGTTTTCCTTCTCAAGCTTGGTCTCCAAATGCTGGTTAGCCCTCTCAAGCCAAGCTTCCTTGTTTTCCTCAATTTCCCGCTCAAAGAGGGTAGTGAGAGGAAAAGCTTCAAATTGAGCTTGTTCTTCAGCCTTCTGTTTCTCCAAGGCTCTCCTAAGCCCGATGGTTCTAGGCCTCTTTCGCCTAGGCTGGTCCTCCTCTTCTTCATCATCAAATTCGCCAATAAGCTCTTCAATTCTTATTTGCGCCTTTTCTGCCTCCTTTTTGTACTTAATGGCCCTTGCCTCATGAATGGCTGCATGAAATTTCATTTGTTTGTTCTCAACCTCCAAGAAATGATTGAAATTCCTTGCTCTTTGGAGATCTTCTTGTAACAGCTCGATTTTCCCTTCTTTGTGAATGAGGAGATTTTCAAGGATGCGTGCCTCATTGTCGCTATCATCGCTCGGGATAGGGATGACAGCTGATTTACCTCCATGTTTGGCGCTTTCTCTAACTGTACTTTTGCCTTTGAAGGCCAATCTAGCGCTCTTTCTCCTTGGTAAGCTAGGAGTTGTCCTTTTGGGCAATTTCCCCTTCTTAGGGACAGTTTTGGTCACCATTGAGGAGGCAGCTTCAGCTTGCTGTCCTTCCTCAACATCCTGTCCAGCTTGTGGCTCAAAAGATGTTTCAATTGCTTGCTCAACCTGCTGCTCTTCAACCTCTGTCTGCTGCTGTTCCTCTTCCTGAATTTGATGCTGTTCATCAACCTCTAGCTGCTGTCCCTCTTCTTGAATTTGATGCTGTTCATCAACCTCTAACTGTTGTCCAATGATATCCAATTGCTGCTGTCCCTCAAAATCTGGCTGCTGCTGCTCATCAACCTCCTTTTCTCCCTGTGGCTCACTGCTCTCTTCTTCTCCTTGTTTACTTGGCTGCCCAGTGATCATCTTGAGTTTTTCAGGGGTAGGCCTACTAGATAAAGGCACTGGGCGATGGACAGGCTGAGTAGGAGACACATGAAAAGGAGGGACAGTGGCGAAATCGGCATGGCTAATGAATGACTCCCATGAAACTCCTTTCTTCTCCAGCTGGTGCAAGAAAATGATTTTGATCAAGGAATGGTGAAAGAGAGAAGGGATTTGCTGAGGCGGAGCTTTCTTTTGGACAGTAGCTGCCATTTTCTCTATGCTCTTGGACAAAAAGTATGGGAGGTTTAATTGTCTGCTCCTGGTAAAATGCATCAACAAGCGAACATGATAGGCAAAGATTTGGCTAAACCTCCCTTCACAAGTGGAGTATCTCATTATGGCCTTCATCAGTGGAGCATAACTGTCAAAAAGATAAGAGAAAGGAAAAATAGCAGTGATGGTCTCCCTATGTTCCGGCTTGATGAAAGGTTTATAATCCTCCAGATCAAGATGTGCTTGCTTAAACCACTTTTCACCATGATACGGGATCTTAGTAGCCTTGGATACATACCTTGGGGAGATTTTGAAGTCAAGACCTGCAAGCTGGAAGTGTTTGTTCTTGAATCTCAAATCGCACAAATGTGTAAGTGGTGAGAAACTCTTGACTTCCTCTATCCTCTGACAGAAATCAAGACAGCCTACTTCATGGAAATTGAAAAGTACTGAGGGATGAGCATTGATTTCTTCTATGGAGATAGGCTCATATCTCTTATGTTGTCCGCCTTTGTGATCTCGTTTTGGAGGCATTCTGACTTGAAACAGGCTTGGAAGAGGCACACTGCCTTCACTATATGAGGAATGCTCTGCTGGATTGAGACAGGTCACCAAACTGTTTGGACAGATATGGATACTGTGGTTTGGATGAAATGTAACAATGCTTCCTTGAATAAGCCCTCTCTACACTTATTAACAATAGTTCTTCAAATCTGGATACACTTCAGCTATGTATCCTTCTTAACAATGGCACTATGTATAAGAACTGCTTTGTAGATTCTTTGTGCACAGTCTTGAACAACTCCCCTCTTGTGACTTTGTTAGAGGCCTGCTTACACTTGTATTTGGGTCTTCAACACCAAACTTCAAAAATTATAACCCTGCTCTTTAGGTCATTTATCTTGAAAAACACCTCTGTTAGTAGATTCCTGTAGAGACCATACAGTGAAAAAAAAAAGGATACTCTTTGGTTATGTGAAAAATTAGCCCACAATGTTAAGGAAAACACCTTTCACTTGTGACTTTTGAGAAGTCAATCGCCACCTTTATACATCTGGCCTCAATGTAAACTTGATCATCAACAAATGCCCAATCATCAACAACCCAGCCTTCTAGAAAATAGCCCTGTTTCACCTTCAGAAAACTCTGTCCAACAATCTTCAAAATGATATAATGTAGTGTAATGAAAAGGCAGGCTTAGTTTAGGTGTAAAATAAATGCAACAGTGCTTTGTGAAGGACACCTTTTCTGCTTGTGAGTTTAAGAGATCCACCCACTGTACCTCTGTTTTCAGTATTAACTTTCAAATACTAAAAATTCTATTTTTCAGAAAAAGGCCTTGTTTCAACCTCAGAATTCTTCTGTCAACAAGGTTTCAGAGTGATACAATGTAGTGTAATGACAAAAGGCAGTCTTAAGTTAGATTGTAAAAACAGTGCACAGTACTTTGTGAGGGACACCTTTGCTTGTGGTTTCACAATATCTATCAATGCATTTCTGCTCCTGTCTCTGATGTTAGATTTCAAACACCAAAAGCCTCTGTCTTTCAGAAAAACGGTCCCCTTTACTCTCAGAATTTCTTTGTCAACAAATCTTCGGAATGATGAAATATAGTGTAAAGAGAAAACAGACCTAGCTTGGGCGAAAAATCATTTCACACAGTAGTTTAGACAATACATTGTTCGTTTGTGAGTTTTGAGATATACACCACTACACTCTATACCCCTGCCTCCAAGGTTTCAACTTCTTATCAACAAACTCTGTCTTTTCAATATGTTGTCATCTTTGAAAAATATTGGTAACAAATTCACAGTGGGAGAAAATGGTGAATAAAAGGCAATATGCTCAGGTAGTGTGCTGCTGTGGGGGACTGTGAGGACAGTTTCTCCTTTTCAAAAACGGTCAAAAACCCCTTTAACCATGCATAGCTTCAAACCAAGGCACACAGGTTTTTAAACTTGATTTTCCGAGTTTTTTCAAGTTAGGAGATGAAGTACCTTGTGAGTTCTCGAAAGGAAATCTCTTGGAAGGAGTTTGAAAGCACCGGAACGCTCCAACAATGGCGCGGCAACCTTTGGAACAAACCCGTCGCACAGGAGAAAAGGCCGTCGGGTGGACTTGTCGTGCGGTCGGGCGGGCACCTACAGGCACGTCGCGCCCGCCTACAGGCACGTCGCGCCGACGTTGAAAGCTTTGTGTTAAACGATGCCCCGAACTTTGTCGCGCCAAGTTCCGGGCACGTCGCGCCCTCCCGATTGCAGATTTGTGAATATTCGCCCGGTTTTTCTCGCTTGTTGATGCTGTGGATGCACGGGATTCTGACTCCAGTTTTCTTGAAAATGAAATTTCACACTTTTACACACTCAACCTTATATCACTTTCAAAAGAACATTTCTCAACGGTCATTTGAACATTGACTTTTAACTTTGTTTGTTCTTTTCAAACAGTGGGTCTGTTAATTGAACATATATATATCGCCTTTAACCCCGAGCTCTGAACTTTGATTGATTTAAGTCGACCAAAACCACCTTTCTGTTACGGTGTTTCAATGCCATAGGTGATTTGCCGCTTTACTTTGACAATTCCTTCGTCTTTTGACTGTAGTGGATGTTCAAACTTCTGTTTGCAGGAGTAGTATACAATGCTCTTTTTCCCTCAAAATAAAGGTGGGCTTCTTCTTTTTAAACTATATCAATAATGATTACAGGCTGAAAAAACCTTCGGAACACAGTGAATAATAACCTTAAATGATAAATCTTCTTGGTGGCAAATTTTTTAGAAGGTCTTGTCTGCAGGTCCCTTTTCCACACAGTCCTGTGCTACATCTGCTCTCTGGAATGGTAACAAGTGGTTTGTCATAAGACATATAAACAGTGATAATTTATCACAACCAACTTCCTCTGCCTGTTTATTAGGTTAAATACCACTCGCCTTCTCCATCAGAAAAACAAACTTGTAAAATATAAAAACAGGGCCTTTGGGCACATAGTCTTTATTTTGTTCTGATCAGAGTATTAAAACCCTTTTTGTCAATAGCACCACTTCATGACTGGACATATGTTCACGCACTCCCTCTCTTGGTGATTGTTTAGCAAAGAAGGACTATTTCATAATGCACCAAAAATATTTGAAAAGTTGTAAACACCCCTTCTTGAAAGGCGCCTCTTTTTTGGACTTTGACATATGATATTGTTTTGCTGCTTGACCCTTTCCTCAGGAGAAAATCTTCTTTTTTTGATATCCGGTGGCACACATATGCTCAAAATTGTCTCTTTGTCTATTCATAGCATTGCATACTTGTCATCATGCATTTTATGACTCAACCTTGGTCTTTGTTTTGCTTTCCCGGTGATAAATTGCTATACAGCGAGTGTTTCCATGAGTTTTTCTCTGTTTGTAAATACACTTTTTTAGGTTGCATCCTTTCACCCTAGACTTCTTTGTTTGCTGGGAAAGGATTGCCTTTGATTTGAAGCTATAGGTGATCATGAAAGCTCACCCCTTTTTAAGTCAACTGCTCCTTTGGCATTAATAGCATACAATATGTTCAATATTTGCCTCTTTCCTACTGTAGGTATAGTCAGACAGAGAGTTCCTTGAAACAGGAGTATCAGCATCTTTACATTATCAGAGCTATCATTCATCTGTGTAGTGACCTTGTTTCAGTCTTTGATATCCTTCTACTACTCTTTCTTGTATCAATCAGTTTCAGCACCTGTAGTAGCTTTGGCCCTCTACTCATGCATGGAGGAGGCTCTTCATTAGATAAGGTGTTTGAAGGTTTTTTAACAATTCCTTTTCGAGACAACCTTTCTCTGTAGGTGATGTTAAGTAGACCACTTGGAAAACATCAGTCTAAGCATGTTCACTTGCAAGCATCATTGTATGTCATCAGAAACCCTAGCCAGAGTAATACTGTCTCCCTGCATTGTTCTAAGGGTGAATTAAACATTTGGCTTGTTGCATCTTATGATTTATTATTTTAACAAACAAACTTTGTGACTATGAAGATCAGTGTTTCCTTGAAGAAACCAAGCACTTTCTCCCGCTTGTGTAATGACATTGTTGACCTTCTGTTCTATTTGATTTTGAACAAAACAGGCCTCTTATGATTTGGATGTTCTTTGATGTGAGAGGCCTTCTAAAGGATTGTTCAACCATTCACGTGACTTGAAAGTTTCGGATGGTCTCCTTTATCAGGGCAAACTCTCTTTTCTTTTGAGCCAGCATATTTCAAGCTCCATTCCTGTTATGGTCAGCAATTACATTCATGAAACATGAAGATATTGTTTCATTGTTTTAGTAAAGGCAAACCTGGACTTCTGCAACCTTCTGACTCAACACTGGCCTGCGCCCTCTGCTTATGTATGAAGGAGGCGCCTAACCCTCTGCTTGTAAATGAAGGAGGTTCTGGGCCTTGACAATTTACCATTTAGCTGAGACAGTGGCGACCCTTTCTTACTGTGATTTTCATGCTGGAAAGAGCTGTAAGGTCCTGATGAGTGACCTTTGTTTTGTAGCTTCATCTCAGGCTCATAATACACTTAGAAGCAGCTGTTTCCTCTAACTGTAAACTCAACATTTACTCCATGAGATGAAATATATTTCCTGTCTTTGTAGAACCATAGAACACAGTGAAAAACCTATTAGTCAGCTTGAGAATGGGCTTCATACAGTGCTGAGACCTAGAGAATATGAGTGGCGCGACTTAAGGCTGTTTGTCAACTTCATTTGCAAAGTAAGGGATCAGTCATGGTAGGTCTGCTGCAGATGAGGGCTTTTTTGGCTTTTTGATGATTGCCAAAGGTGAAATGTCCTAAACGCCACTTCCTAACATAGGGGAGACCTTTGAAACAGATGTGGATTTGCCTTTTAAGGCTGATGGGCCGATTAATAAGACTGAGGTTAGATAGGATTGTTGACAAGGAGGTTGTGGTTTTGCTAGGGGTGGACTTATAGGTAGAAAGGCGGCAAAGTTTTGGGAGGTTTTCCGGGATGACATATTGACATAAGGAAATCCGCCTTCTAGAAAACTCAAATTTCGAAGATATAGTCATCACTATCATGTAAAAAAAATACCGATTAATAACAACAACAGACAATGAACAATCAACTGCACTGTGAGTGATATCTTGGAATAATTCTTATTATAATTTCCTAACCTCTACTCTCACTAGGTGTCTATATCACTAGGTGTATCTATTTTAAAATTATAGTTTCAATGGTAGATAAATTGGTTTAAACGAGGTTTGACATTTATTGCCTCAGATGGATAATGCAGCTATGTTTTCTAATTTTCTACAGCAATCTCAGAACCTATGAGTTTTTAAAGGCTGTGATTGATTAATACGTAGCACTCCTATATTTGCGGAATTTACCTCTAGACACTGTTTGATAAACAGTAGCATGTGTTTATTTTAGAGGCAAAAATTTTTCCCAACTATTTTATGTCCCGTATTTTGGAATTTGACTCAAAAAAAAGGTGCACTACTTTGAAAATTATGTAAGGCTATTTATACTTTGGGAGTCGACTGCTTAATTTATTTATGGATGTTTCCTCAAATATGGATACCTTCAAGAAGGGTGCTTGCCTAGTTGGAATGATATTCCGTAATTTCTCAATGAAATGCTACATGTGTTTTCTTTGTCAAATTCTTTTTTGTAAATTTCAACCACTATTCGAACAGTAAGGCAATACTTTTTCGCTCTCTTTCTATTACATATTATGGATTTTTTTTTATAGATTTCGTGAGCCGCAGATCTGGACATAACCAGATCTAGATTTACTTGTTCACACAATGACCGCCATCAAAAATTTAGAAAATTTTAAGTTTCACAAGGGGGATCACTTTGCTTGAAATTCATTGATTATAAAATAAATTCAAAAAATTCTTTTCGCTTATATTACATTTTTTGTAGGTTTAATTTTCAGAAATTTCACAATATATGAACTAAATTTGTTTGTCCTTTTTACTTTGTCTGTGACAAAATCTAGTGGTCAATGCAACAACAACAACAATCTCCTATTATAAATGCCTACTCTCACAATTTTCTATTCACGCTTTATTTAGTAGACTCATTTACTCTCCTTTTGCGTTTAGTACCGAGCCGAAGGCAGCTTGTTTCTGATTAGATCATGGAATAACATCAAAAATAGCATCAAATTTCCACGCATTATATTTCCGCAAGAGCAACTGCTATTCCATCACCTCTAAACAGCCTGCCTTGCAGTGTGATCATCCAGAGCACAACTCAATTGAAACAAGAACACGACCCACATTACTTGCTAGTAAAGATTTGGAAACAAGTTTTGGAAAGCGAAGAAGAAACTTCTGTGGTCCGTACTCCAACTGGTTCATTGTACAATGCCTCTATCCCGCACTCAAATTGTTCCCAACCTCATGCTGGGCATTCACAGCCATTTTAGATGAGCATCTAAACTGAAGTTTGATTCCAAAAAATCCAAGTCCCCTATACACTTGCCGTTATGAGTAGAGTTCTTAAGAAAATACTCATATTGTGAGCAAAGAAACATCGCAGTCTGCTCGCTTTAGGACTCAATACTCTGTGCGAAAATTCAACTGTTATAAAACACACCACCTCCATTAATGGAATTTGAACATGAGGATTTATAACCAGAGAAAATCCTCCAGGTTAAAGAATCCCAGAATGGCTTTAAGATTCTAATTCTTACTAATGAGTGCGCTTACTGTCACAATGAAATCTATTGAAGAAAAGCTCTCAGTTTCCTGTTTTTCTTTATTTCACAGTGGAAGAAAGAATCTTGCGTTACTCATGATCTGGTTCTGTGGTCAGATCCTTGGCTGTCTTTGTTCTGCCGTGAATCTGTCTTAGCTTGGCTCTGTTCATTTAGATCATATTGGTCTGGACCTGCTGTGGTTTTGACTATAAAAAATTAGCTCAATAGGAAAATGTTGGACTAAGCATATATATGAGTCAATGGGGTGCTCAAACTGCTCTACTACAGTAGTTGCACTCTCAATGGACTTCTACAACAATTGGCAACATCAATCTGCTTTGTTACATGATGGCTCACGTCAACAAACTGTGCTACAACCATTGGCACCATGAATATTCTCTACCTGAATCAAAGACAAAACAAAGCCGCCCAAAAAGTGTTTTCCATTGTCATCACCCCGAGGAGCGCAAGTCGCTGATGGTACCAACCATTTGACAAAGTAGAGAGTAATATTCATGGTGCCAATGGTTGTAGCACAGCTTGTTGACGTGAGCCATCATTGTAACAAAGCGTATTGATGTTGCCAATTGTTGTAGAAGTCCACTGAGAGTGCAATCATCAGAGAGAGCAAACTTTGAGAGCACCCATTGAAGCTCATATATAGCAAGAGTCAACATTTTCCCTATTGAACAATTTCTTATAGTCAAAGCCACGCAAGATCAGATAGCCATGATCCTAAATGAGAATCCGCAGCCAAAGCTAAGACAGATTCACGTTTAGCGTAACAAGATGCTCATAGAAAAGGATCTCACCACGTAATCCGTATCATGAGAGATAGCAAGATTCTTTCTTCCACCGTGGAAATGTAGAAAACCGTACAAGGGCTTTTCTTCCAATAGATTTCATCGTGATGTACTTCTATGGTGTTGTAAGCACTCATTAGTAGAAATTAGAATCTTAAAGCCATTCTCGGGAATTCTTTTAACCTCGGAGAGGGTTTTCCGGTTATAACCTCATGTTCAAATTCCTATCAGGGATTGGTTGTGTTTTATATTATGTTTTTATCGTCTACGCTTGAATTTTCGCACGTAAAATTATTAGTCTAAAGCGAGCAATTTTGCGATGTTTCTTTTGCTTCCTATTATGAAGTATTTTTCTTAGAACTCTACTCGTTGTAACGTAGGCTCCTGCATAGAACAGTGGACTTGGGTTTTTGGAATAAACTTCGCTTAAGATGCTCATCTAAAGAATGGCACAGTTGAGCCTTAGCATGGGATGGGAGTACCAATTTGAAGCGTGTGTAGGGCATTGTACAATAGACCAGCTTAGATTTTTGGACCCTAATACAAAAGTTTCTTCTTCTTTCAAAACTTGTTTCTCATTTTTCGTAAACCAATGTGGGTCATGTTCTTGTTTCAATTTGGGGGATGGATCAAAGATTTGTGTCAGCTTCTGCATGATCACACTCGCAGCCCCCGGAGGCTATTTAGAGGTGATGGGTCCAACGGTGTCTCAATGAACTCGTTTCGGCCAGGAATACTATCGTTAAGGAATTTGATACTATTTTTGATGTTGAATTTCATGATCCTAATGGAAACAAGTACCTTCACCGCACCTATTCACAAAAGAGGGTGCCATAGTCATTCATGCGTGCGCAGAGGGTGAATTGTAGGCATCAGTATCAGAGGTGTTGTTGTTGTTGCATTGGCCACTAGATTTTTTGTCTAGTTCGTTACAAGCACAAAGTATAAAAAAGGACAAACAAATTTAGTTCATATATCAGAAATTTCCTCAAATTCACCTACAAAGAGCTCAACAATGCTACGAAAGAATTTTTTTTTGAATTTGATTTATAATCAATAATTTCCAAGCAAGGGTGATCCCCTTGTGAAACCCAAATTTCGAGCATTTTCTAAAACCCGATGACGCAGCCATTGTAATGAACAAGCGCCTAGGTCCATATTATGTCCAAATCTACGAAGCACCAAGATCTATAAAAAAATCCATAAGATTCGGCGAACTAAGAAGAAGAGGCGTAAATGTATTCCGCTTAATTGCTCGAATAGTGGTTGGGGTTTACCATGGCAAAAATTTGACAAAGCCCATGTAGCATTTCTATCATTGAAATTCCGGAAGTATCATTCAACTAGGCAAGCACCCTCTCTGTGAGATCCATGATCGAGGGAAACATCCATAAATGTTGCGCAGTCTCCAAAGAATATTTCCCAAAGCCCAAATAGCCTTACATGAACACCAAGCTTGAACTCAAAGTTGGGTACTAGTTTTTTAAATCAAATTCCAAAATTGGCGTACATATAAAGATAGTTGGGAAGAATAATTTTATGCCTCTAAAATAAACATACCGTTCTCAAACATTATCATTCCTAGAGGTAAGAAGTTCCACAAATATAGGCAAAGGCTCTAATCAATCACAACCTTTGTATTCTCATAGGTTCCCGAGACTATATTAGTCAAAGCCAAAGTCGTTCAAACCGCATTATCAATCACAAGGTATCATCATCAAAGCTATAATTTTAAGATAACAATTTATCTACCATTGAAACTATAATTTTAAAATAGATACACCTAGTGATATAGACACCTAAAGGAGAGTAGAGGTTAGGAAATTATAATAAGAATTATTACAAGATATCACTCACAATATAAATTTCTGATTTTTCATCGTCTCGCCGTTGTTAGCCATCGCATTTTTACATGTTAGTGATGACTATATCTTCACCGAGTTTTCTAGAAACCGATTTCTTTTTATGTCAATATGTCATCCGTGAAAAACCCTCCCAAAACTTTTTCGCCTCTTCTACCATGCAGCTCCACCCCTAGCAAAACCACAACCTCCTTTGTCAACAATCCTATCTAACCTCACCTTATTAATTCCACCACGCACTTTAAAAGGCAAATCCACATCTCTGCTTCAAAGGTCTCCCCTATGTTAGAAGCATGTTTTAGACATTTCACCTTGGCAAATCATCAAAAGCCAAAAAGCCCTCATCTCAAGAAGCAGACTCTACCATGACTGATCCCTTACTTTGCAAATGAAGTCGATAAATCACTCTTTAAGTCGCCACTCATATTCTCTAGGTCTCAAAGATCGCATGAAGCCCATTCTCAAGCCGATCAATAGGTTTTTCACTCGTGTTCTTATGGTTCTACAAAGACAGAAATATATTTCATCTCATGGAGTAAATGTTGAGTTTACGCTAGAGGAAACAATGGCTTAAGTGTATTATGAGCCCGAGATGAAGCTAGCAAAACAAAGGTCACTCATCGTGACCTTGCTGCACTCTTTCCAGCGATGAAAATCACAAATAAGAAAGGGTCGCCACTGCCTAGCCTAAATGGTAATCATTACGCTCCGTAACCTCCTTCATTTACAAGCAGAGGGTTAGGCGCCTCTCCTTCATACATGCGTGAGGGCGCGTTGTTGAGTCGAAGGCCGCAGGTTCAGGTTTGCCTTTACTTAAAACAATGAAACAATATCTTCAAAGTTTCATGAATGTAATCACGACCACAACAGAATGGAGTCAAATATGCCGGCTCAAAAGAAAAGAGAGTTTGCCCTGATAAAGGAGACCATCTCGAAACTTTCAAGTCGTGTGAATGGTTGAAACTTTAGAAGGCCTCGTCACGCAAACATCCAAATCATAAGAGGCCCGTTTTGTTCAAAATCAAATAGAACGAAGGTCAATGTCATTACACAAGCGGAGAAAGTGCTTTTGGTTTCTTCAAGGAAACACTGATCTTCATAGTCACAAAGTTTGTTCGTTAAAATAATCAATCATAAGATGCAACAAGCCAAATGTTTAATTCACCCTTAGGACAATGCGGAGACAGATACTCGGCTAGGGTTTCGCGACATACAATGATGTCAGTAAGTGAACATGCTTAGACCGATAAGTTTTCCAAGTGGTCTACTTAACATCACCTACAGAGAAAGGTTGTCTCGAAAAGGAATTACAAAAAACCTTCAAACACCTTATCTAATGAAGAGCCTCCTCCATGCATGAGTAGAGGGCTAAAGCTACTACAAAAATAAACCGATTGATACAAGAAAGAGCAAGAGAAGGATATCAAAGACCGAAACAAGGTCACTACGATGAATGACAACTTCCGATAATGTAAAGATACCGATACCCGTTTCAAGGAACTCTCTCGTCACTATACCTACGTAGGAAAGAGGCAAATATTGAACATGTCGTATGCTATTAATGCCAAAGGAGCAATCCTGACTTAAAAGGGGTTAAAGACCTTTCATGATCACCTATACGTAAATCAAAGGAAATCCTCTCGAGAAAACAAAGAAGTCTAGGTGAAAGGATGCAACCTAAAAGTGTATTTACAAATTCGCAGAAAAAACTTGTGAAACACTCAAAGTAGCAATTTATCACTCGGGAAAGTAAAACAGTTGACCAAGGTTGAGTCATAAAATGCATGATGACAAGTATGCAATGCTATGAATAGACAAAGAGACAATTTTGGAGCATATAAAGCATCGATATCAAAAAGAAGATTTTCTCCTTGGAGGAAAGGGTCAAGCAAAGAAACAATATCATATGTCAAAAGTCCAAAAGAGGCGCTCTTCAAGAAGGGGTGTTTACAACTTTTCAAATATTTCGGGTGCATTATGAAATATCTTCATAAAACAATCACCAAGAGAGGGAGGCAAAGGAACATATGTCCAAATATGAAATGGTGCTATTGACAAAGAGGGTTTTAATACTCGATCAGAACAAAATAAAGACTCGTGTGCCCAAAGGCCCCGTTTTCATATTTTACAAGTTTGTTTTTCTCTCGATGGAGAAAGGCGAGTGGTATTTAATCTAATAAACAGGCAGAGGAAGTTGGTTGTGATAAATTATCATTGTTTATATGTCTTATGACAAACCACTTGTTACCATTCCAGAGAGCAGATGTAGCACAGGACTGTGTGGAAAAGGGACCTGCAGACAAGACCTTCTAAAAACTTTGCCACCAAGAAGATTTATCATTTAAGGTTATTATTCAATGTGTTCCAAAGGTTTTTCAGCCTGTGATCATTATTGATATAGTTTAAAAAGAAGAAGCCCACTTTTATTTTGAGGGAAAAAGAGCACTGTATACTACTCCTGCAAACAGAAATTTGAAAATCCACTATAGTCAAAAGATGAAGGAATCGTCAAAGTAAAGCGACAAATCACCTATGGCATTGAAACACCGTAACAGAAGGGTGGTGTTGATAAAACAAATCAATCAAAGTTGAAACAAGTTAAAGAAGCGATATATATATGTTCGTTAACAGATTACTATTTTAGAAAATAAACAAAATTAAAATAATGTTCAAATGGCAGAGAAAATGTCACGAAAGTGATATGGAAATTAAGTGTAAAATTAATTTCATTAGAAAACTTGAGTCGATCCGTACATCTGACATCAACAATGAGAGAAACCGAGCGAAATTCTAATCACACAATGGAAGTGACGCGGCGTACTGAACATCGTTATGAAGCACAACATGTGTAACGTGCTGTATACCATTGTAAGCATTTTTCTTCAGTACCTTCTTACCACCATGTGGAAGTCCACCCGACGGCCTTTTCTCCTGTGCGACGGGTTTGTTCCAAAGGTTGCCGCGCCATTGTTGGAGCGTTCCGGTGCTTTCAAACTCCTTCCAAGAGATTTCCTTTCAAGAACTCACAAGGTACTTCATCTCCTAACTTGAAAAACTCGGAAAATCAAGTTCAAAAACCTGTGTGCCTTGGTTTGAAGCTGTGCATGCTTAAAGGGGTTTTTGACCGTTTTTGAAAAGGAGAAATTGTCCTCACAGTCCCCCACAGCAGCACACTACCTGAGCAGATTGCCTTTTATTCACCATTTTCTCCCACTGTGAATTTGTTACCAATATTTTTCAAAGATGACAACATATTGAAAAGACAGAGTTTGTTGATAAGAAGTTGAAACCTTGGAGGCAGGGGTATAGAGTGTAGTGGGTGTATATCTCAATGAAACAAAGTATTGTCTAAACTACGTGTGAAATAATTTTTCGCCCAAGCTAGGTCTCTTTTCTCTTTACACTATATTTCATCATTCCGAAGATTTGTTGACAAAGAAATTCTGAGAGTAAAGGGGACCGTTTTTCTGAGGGCAGAGGCTTTTGGTGGTTGAAATCCAACATCAGAGACAGGAGCAGAAATGTATTGATAGATATTGTGAACCCACAAACAAAGGTGTCCTTCACTAAGCACTGTGCACTGATTTTACAATCTAACTTAAGTCTGCCTTTTGTCATTGCACTACATTTATATCACTCTGAAGCCTTGTTGACAGAAAGATTAGGGTAGAAACGAACACCTTGCGAGAACGGGGAATTGTTATGCTGGAGGATATCCTAGAAAACGATGCAGTGGGTGGATCTCTTAAACTCACAGAAGAGGTGTCCTTCACAAAGCCAACTGTTTCACCTCTATTTTACACCTAATCCAGAATGCCTTGTTCATTACACTACATTGTATCATTAGAAAATTGTTGAATGAGGTTTTACATGAAGGTGAAACGAGAACTATTTTCTAGAAGGCGAGGTTGTTGGTGATTGGGCATTTTGTTGATGATCAGAAGGATTTGTGAGACGGATATTTCAGATGATGATTGACTTCTTAAATTGCATGAGTGGAAGGTGTTTTCCTTAACACTGTGGGCTAATTTGTCACCTAGCCAAAAGGTCTCCTCCCTCTTCCACTGTGTGGTCTCTACAGAAATCTGCTTACAGAGGTAATTTTCAAGATAAATGATTTGAAGAACAGGGTTATTATTTTTGAAGTTTGGTATTGAAGACACAAATACAGGTAAAAGCTGGCCTCTAACAAAATCACAAGAAGGGGGATTATTCAAGACTGTGCACAGAAGATCTACAAAGCAGTTTCTCACACATAGTGCCATTGATAAGAAGGTTACATAGCTGAAGTGTATCCAGATTTGAAGAACTATTGTTAATAAGTGTAAAGGGGGTTTATTCAAGGAAGCCTTGTTTCATTCTATTCAAAACCACAGTGACCATATCTATCCAAACAGTCTGGTGGCCTGTTTCAAACCAGCCGAGCATTTCTCATATAGTGAAGGCAATTTGCCTCTTCCAAAGCTTGTTTCAAAGTCAGGATGCCTCCAAAACGAGATCACAAAGGCGGACAACATAAGAGATACGAGCCTATCTCCATAGAAGAAATCAATGCTCATCCCTCAGTACTTTTCAATTTCCATGAAGTAGGCTGTCTTGATTTCTGTCAGAGGATAGAGGAAGTCAAGAGTTTCTCACCACTTACACATTTGTGCGCTTTGAGATTCAAGAACAAACACTTCCAGCTTGCAGGTCTTGACTTCAAAATCTCCCCAAGGTATGTATCCAAGGCTACTAAGATTCCGTATCATGGTGAAAAGTGGTTTAAGCAAGCACATCTTAATCTGGAGGATTATAAACCTTTCATCAAGCCGGAACATAGGGAGACCATCACTGCTATTTTTCCTTTCTCTTATCTTCTTGACAGTTATGCTCCACTGATGAAGGCCATAATGAGATACTTCACTTGTGAAGGGAGGTTTAGCCAAATCTTTGCCTATCATGTTCGCTTGTTGATGCATTTTACCAGGAGCAGACAATTAAACCTCCCATACTTTTTGTCCAAGAGCATAGAGAAAATGGCAGCTACTGTCCAAAAGAAAGCTCCGCCTCAGCAAATCCCTTCTCTCTTTCACCATTCCTTGATCAAAATCATTTTCTTGCACCAGCTGGAGAAGAAAGGAGTTTCATGGGAGTCATTCATTAGCCATGCCGATTTCGCCACTGTCCCTCCTTTTCATGTGTCTCCTACTCAGCCTTTCCATCGCCCAGTGCCTTTATCCAGTAGGCCTACCCCTAAAAAACTCAAGATGATCACTGGGCAGCCAAGTACACAAGGAGAAGGAGAGGGCAGTGAGCCACAAGGAGAAAAGGACGATGATGAGCAGCAGCAGCCAAATTTTGAGGGACAGCAGCAGTTAGATATCATTGGACAGCAGCTAGAGGTTGATGAACAGCATCAAATTCAGGGAGAGGGACAGCAGCTAGAGGTTGATGAACAACATCAAATTCAGGAAGAAGGACAGCAGCAGATAGAGGTTGAAGAGCAGCAGGTTGAGTAAACACTTGAAACATCTTTTGAGCCACAAGCTGGACAGGATGTTGAGGGAGGACAACAAGCTGAGGCTGCCTCCTTGACGGTGACTAAAATTGTTCCTAAGAAGAGGAAATTGCCTAAAAAGACAACTTCAAGCTTGCCAAGGAGAAAGAGCGCTAGATTGGCCTTCAAAGGCAAAAGTACAGTTGGAGAAAGCGCCAAGCTTAGAGGTAAATCAGCTGTCATCCCTATCCCAAGCGATGACAGTGACAATGAGGCACGCATCCTTGAAAATCTCCTCATTCACAAAGAAGGTCAAATTGAGGTGTTACAAGAAGATCTCCAAAAGGCAAGGAATTTCAATCATTTCTTGGAGGTTGAGAACAAACAAATGAAATTTCATGCAGCCATTCATGAGGCAAGGGCCATCAAGTACAAAAAGGAGGCAGAAAAGGTGCAAGTAAGAATTGAAGAGATTATTGGCGAATTTGATGATGAAGAAGAGGAGGACCAGCCTAGGCGAAAGATGCCTAGAACCATCGGGCTTAGGAGAGCCTTGGAGAAACAGAAGGCTGAAGAACAAGCTCAATTCGAAGCTTTTCCTCTCACTACCCTCTTTGAGCGGGAAATTGAGGAAAACAAGGAAGCTTGGCTTGAGAGGGCTAACCAGCATCTGGAGACCAAGCTTGAGAAGGCAAACAGGGATCTTGAGCTACAGAGAAAGAGAACTCTTCATTTTCAGAAGCTAAACCAATTCGCCCGGCGCAAATTGAAGGTGGCACAAGAAAAATTGAAGAAATTAAAGGAGAGGCGCCTAGCACGGAAAGAGGCAAAAAGCATATCAGCCCTCGATATTTTAGCTTCAGCTTCAGAACATGTCTCTATGGACCCTTGAGGGTCATACATGCCAATTTTGGGCCTGTTTCGAAAACTTTTTGTTTTTTGGCATTTTTGGGGTTTTCGCCAAAAACTCATAAATGCGCCATCTCAGTTTGATGAGTCGTCAAGGGAGGAGGGTGATACCAATGGATTCCATAATTTCATGAGCAGCTCTCCAGCGATTTTCAGGGCATTTGAAGATCATTCGCCCCTCCAAATTGGCGAAAAACAGCCTCATTTTGCACATTCTGCCCGCCCTATCAGCAGCCTGCTATTTTCTGGGTTTTTGCACACAGGTACAGTTTTGAGGGACTTTCAGAGATCAGATTGAGATGATTCCACTTGCATTGGAAAGAAGACACAGAGAGATTTCCAACGAGCCATCATGAGCCTCATTTCGACATCGGGAAGGCTCCCATTTGCATCCAGCAAGTCAGGGGACCTTTTTCAGGCATAAATATGAAGTATTTTTGCAATTTTTGAACTCCAAAAATCTGCTTTTCCCAAATGTGCGTTAGGCTATTTTTATCATGGGAAAATCATGTAAAGTCAATATAATTTCCGTTTTAGCAGTTTTTTAGATATTTTATGGGATATTTTGTGCCTTGGGCTTTGCAAAGCCTCAAGGACAAGTTTAGATATTTTGACTTGGCCAATGGGATAGCTAGTTGCTCCATGAGGTTTTCCTCCCTCAAGCCTATTTATCCCATGGTTCTCATTGTAAATCAGAGGCTAAACTTGAGAGAAGAATTAATGCATTAGTCATATGAGCTTTGAAGAATACACTTGAGTTATGATTTTTGGACTGCCTCTTGGATGCTTTTGAGGAATGTTGAAGGCTTGTTGATGGATTTCTTGACATGTTAGAATGGTATAGTGCTTCTTAATGTGTTTTGTCTTCTAGTTTTCACTCATATTTCATTTTTCTTGCTGCTATAGATCAGTAAAGATTGATTTTGAGACATGCCCATGGAAGCACCTCAAAATCCCTGAATCTTCATAGCTTGATGTTTTCTTCTCCCTTAGTTATGCTAAAGAATTCTTAGCTGCTCTTTAGTAACCTAAGGTATTGTTGCTAAGTTTTATTCATCAGTTCCATGTATGTTGAGTAGGATGTATGGTTTGCCCTACTTACCTATCAGCTGCCCATAGTTCTGTCCATAAAACTTTCTCTTTGACTGATTTGTTGATCATTTTGTTGAACCAAGGAGGCCTAGTCCCGATCTAGCCCTTTGCCTAAAACTATGAAAACTTATTTGTCCAAGTGCCCAATGACTTAAAGACTATGTTTAGGCGTTTCGGCATAGTTTATGAGTTGTTAGTTTGTCTCATGTGTTTTCTCCAAAGTCTGATAGCCTTTTCCCGAAGTTAGAGGGTCATATACCTCTATGTATGGCTGGAATGTTTGATTTCTTATGTATTGATTAGCTTATAGTTATTCCTAGCATGATTAATTGCTTGCTATTACATGTTTATGTCTGCTATTAACTAGTTTGCATTTGAAATCTCTTGTCTTTCACCAACTTATTGTCCATTTAATCCATTTTGCCCAGAGATCCCTTCTACTGTGAATCAAATCGGCCCTACAGCAGCTTTACATCATTACTTCATAGCTTCCTTGATATGTTTGACCCCATAGCCCAATTTATCTACATCTTGTCATCCAGTTTATGTATTTGATCAGTTTCATCCCTCACAATCTTAAAAACTAAAAAAACCAAAAAACACACTTCATAACTAGCCTAATATCAGAACATCGCAAGTAAACACACCGACATCTTCTACACATATAGAGAGAGCCCTCTCTGAGTCCAGGAAGGCTAGGTCCTTGGGCTCCAAAGCTTGGTTTGATGTTACATCGTCATTTGGCTAGCCAATCGGCCAAATCACGGGACTCTAACATAATGGCGATCACGGTGGGACTCTGAGTGATAAACAACTTAGTTTCCCTAATTTGTCTAGCAGCCTTAAGAATACTATTTGATTGACTTATCCCACCGCTCACTGACATAGTAACGATCACGGTGGGACCTTCTGAGTTAGTGACAGTCTAAGTGCACCTTAGATTTCTCGAAGTCTCAATCAAACTTAGAAAACGTAAGTGTTGCTTGAAGAGTAGAAGCTAACTCTTTCACCATCTTAGCAAAATGATGATTTAGTTATAAGAAGCTCTACCAAACCTCATAAGCACAAAAAACTCAGAAAAACCCCAAAACATTCCCAGATTGGCTTTTTGTCAGTATTGGTAGTGGACCATACAAATATACCTCAAAACAACTAAAAATCCACCTGGCGACTCCACTAACCTCCAGTAGGCCTTACTACCTTGCCAAATTTTAGAATTCCATCCGATTTAGCCACCTCATCGCCACACTAACATAATGGCGATCACGGTGGGACTCTGAGTGATTAAAAAGCTTAGTTTCCCTCATCTTTAGAAGCCTTTAAGAATACTATCTGATTGACTTATCCCACTGCTCACTAACATAGTGACACTCACAGTAGGACCTTCCGAGTTAGTGACAATCTAAGTACAACTTAGTAACTCCTGAAGTCTCAATCAAGCTTAGTAAACTTAGAGATTGTTTGAAAGGTAGAAAATAGCTCCTTCACCATCTTAGAAAAATGATGAGTCAGTTATAGAAAACCTTTCCAAACCTTATAGGCGCATAAAACTCAAAAAACCCCAAAAAACACTCCTTTAGATTGGTTTTTGTCAAGTACTGGTGGTGGACCATACAAGTATATCTCAAAACAACTGATTTTCCACTTGGCGACTCCACTAACTTCTAGTAAGCCTTACTATTTCACCAAACTCTAGGCTACTATCCGATAGACCTATCCCATCACTCACTAACATAGCGGGAGATGGTAAGACATTGAGTACATAATAGTCTAGCAAAATCTTATACACTCTTTGTTCCTTTAAGTGCCATAAACAAGCAAGCAGTCCATAGATTCATTGTTTAGAGTAAACTCTTTTTGTTCTCATCACCCTAGCAAATTGTTGAAACAAATCTAGGATACTTTAAATAACCATAGGCTGCACATAAAACTCAGAAAATCCAAAAACATTCTCAGATTAGTTACTGGTGGTGGACCATAGCTATCTTCACAAAAACAACCCATTTCCACCTGGCGACTCCACTAATCCATCCCTTTTATTTTTGACCATCCTTCGCCTTAGTATAACTTTAGAGAAACCACTCATCCAGAAACATTCACCAATACCATTCTCTCTAAACTCTGGATCTGAAATCTGGCTTCACGAAGAATCAACACCAGATCCCATCCAGACCCAAATCCCCCTATCATAGTAGATGACCGAGAGAAGATTCTGTGGCAAGCTTCCGAAACTGACCATCTAGCTACTGGTAGATCCATCCGTAGAGCAAGATCTGTACCTAAACATCGCACTATCCTACTAGATTCACCTTTTGAACTAGAGTCATCACAAGCTCTTCCCAGAAGCAAATCATATAGTAAGATTAACTTTGACGATCTTGAACCCCTAAACCCACCACAGAGTCCTATTAGAGAAGCTTCACCCACCACTCCTCCTGATTTCCAGCTTCTCTATCAGTTTGGCTCTTATCACCCCAGATCTGCTCAAAACCAGATCACTAGTCCAAGTTCATCCACCACACCTGGTCAAACCACCACTGTTCAAACCACTTCATTTCAGCCTACTAGTCCTCATCTTGTGCATCATCCATTACCTCCAATCATGGCGGCCTGGTACGCACCTTTGGTGTTGCCACCACCTTTAGCTCCTCTCCCAAACAAATATCAAGACAAGATCCCACACTTTACTGGAGAAGACACCACCACACCTCAACAACATATAAGTAGAATGACTGATGCTTATGAATACCTAGAGGTACAAGACGAGACTGTCAGAATGAGAATATTCGCCCAAAGTCTTGGTGGTGAACCCAAAGCATGGTTCAAAAGCTTAGCTCCAAACAGTATCCATGATATCCCCGAACTACATCAAGTCTTCAGAAATAGGTGGGAAATCCGAAGAAACCCCATTCAAATCCTGTCAGAATATAACAATCTAAAACGGGAAAATGGGGAAAGTGTCCAAGCTTACTGTACTAGGTTCAACGGTGTATATAACTCCCTTCCACCTCATTTCAAACCTCCACTTGGTTTAGCTTTGGCAAAATTTCCTGAGGGTTTTGATCCGGACATGACATATCATTTGAGGGATAAAGATCCCCCTACCTTGGAAGAAATGCAACAAATAGCTATAAAAGCATATGCCAACTTAGCTGAAAAGAGAGCCAGAACTAGGTCAGAAAGAAAGGTCACATATAGAGATGAGGTTTCTACTTCATCACCTTCCCTAGATCCCAGAATAGATGACTTAGTCAAATCCATGGCTAAAATGTGGGAAAAGATCAATGAAAAAGCTCATGTTAGGGACAACCAGCCAAACCCTCCAATCAGAAACCGAAACCAAAACTTTAGGAGGGAGCAGCCCCAAAACAGACCAAGGGACAATGACCAACAGATCAGGCCACCATTCAATGAAAACTATGTGGAAGAAGATGATAGGGACTCAGAACCTCTTGATGAACATCATTTAAACCTCATAGGGTATGACAATGAAGGTGAGGTGTACATCACCGAAGAGGAACAAGCCTTCTTTTCGCCTGATCAAGATGAGACCAATTATGAGGATCTTGATGACCCTGCCATAGAGTTTCAAAATGCTATTGAAGAAGCCCACAGGCAATATGACCTTAGAAGCAAAAGAAACCAAGATAATGTCAAGAAAGGTAACTCTGATACTACTAAAACTCCAGATACCATCCTCAAAAAAGCATCAAGCAGTGACAAAATCAAGGTTGAAAAGGCTGATCAAAGCCAAGCTAAAGTTACCCAAACTAGTCCTCTCTCATATACTCCTGATACTTCTACAAAGGTCACCAAAAAAACTATGGCAAACAAAATCCCTAAACAAGGCCAACAAGCTCAGAACATAGACAAGGTCTCAGCTGAAAAAGCTGAAACAAGCATATCTAAACTTCAAGTGCCTTTTAGCTTTGAAGGCGAAATCGCTAAAATCAAAATCACCATGCCTCTTACTGAACTCATTTCCCAAAACTCTTATAAATCCCAAGTACTAAAGGTATTAAATCTAGGAAATGATGCAAACACTGTTAATCTCACTGATGACATTCCTGAAGTATTGTTTGGTCCAAAGGTAGAGGGAAAATTTCAAGAAGGAGCTACTCTTCCATTTTACATTAGCTTAAACATTCACGACCAAATCCTCCACAATGCCATGCTAGACTCCGGCGCATCTCATAATCTTATGCCGAAGGTAGTAATGGAAAGATTAGGCTTGGAAATCACAATACCATACAAAGACTTGTATTCATTTGATTCAAGCAGAGTCCAATGCCTGGGTTTGATCAAAGACCTTTGCTTTAGTCTGGCCCAAATACCCGCAAAACATCTAATCATGGATATAGTAGTGGCAGACATTCCTCCCAAGTATGGGATGCTTCTATCTAGATCTTGGGGAGCCAAACTCCAAGGGAATATTCAACTGGACATGTCATATGCCACCATTCCTGTGTTTGGTCAGAATAGGATACTCTACCGTGAATCCCACATGAAATACATGATTAGCAGCCAAGATAGGCCGGATAACATTCCAATGTGTTCCTTGCGCTCCGACTTAAACTCTTTCATCATGCATATTGATGTAAACTTGGAGGAAGAATCAGAGGAAGCTGATATAGACTTAGATCCACCACATCAGTTATCCTTGGTGCCTTATGATGAGCTGGACGCTCAAAACTACCATGATCATGAACAACTGTGTCTTGAGGAAAGTAAGTTTCCCCTCTCCAAAGTGGGGTTAGAGCAAGAAGCACAAACTCTCATGTACTATCAAGTAAATTGCTCTAGCTTTAATCAAACACCAGCAGTAACTTGTGGAAATTTCTTCCGAGTAAAAGCTTTAGAAGACCTTCACATCATAAACCTATTTGGCACCCGGGAAAAAGGTAGTTTGATGTTTCTACCATACCTCAAAGATTTACCATCATGTGACCCTCCTACTGCAAATAAAACTTTGACTATAACCTCGGTAGCTCAACATCTTGAGAAAATGCCAAATAAACTTTTTATGAGCAAGGATGACAGTCATAATCCCGGCATACCTGAACTACTGAAATTGGCTCATATTTTGTCTTTTCATGAAGAACTTAGAAAGGCTAAAATCAGGAATCTCATGCAAAATACTAGTTTCTACAGGAAAAACAAGGGAAAACATTGTATCACTACCTTTTCCCCAAAGAACAACTTTAAAAGAAACAAACACAGCAAACTGAAACAAACTGAAATGATCAAGGAGAAAAATAATGGCCATAGAATCTGCTTTGATTTTAAAAATAATACTGCATCTCCATATAACAAAAATCATGTTTGTTATACTCAAGATCGTGATTCACCAATTGAAAATGTTTCTAATGATGTATTCTTGCAAGATCATCTTTCAGATCATAATCATCAAATTCCTTTACAAAGTAGACAACTTAGAGATTTTTTCCAGTTTGCAGGAGGTAAATCTGATTTCAAGTTCAAAATTGTCAAACCACTCAATATCAGAAGTCTGTTCATGAAAGCCATGTTCCCAGTGTTAAATTTCTGTGTTGTTACATACCTTGATGATGTCACTATCTATTTCAAGAATTATCAAGAGTACATACATTACCTGAAGAAAGCATACAGTAAGGAAAGGAGTGGAAATCAGATATTCAGAGAGGTACAGAGGGAGGATACTGGGCTGTTTAGAGATTCTTGCATGAATCCCTATGTCATGTTAGAGAAAGAAAATTTCCCAAATTTTTCTTTTCAGGAGTTAAGTGGGCCAAGGGTGAGAGGAGATCCTTACGAGGATAAGATGCTGAAATTCCGTCATTTCCAAGATTTTTGAGTTTGAAACACTTTCAGTCATTGTACATACCATTGTTTGAAATAATGAAAAAATAGAAAAATCAAAAACAGTAAAAGATAGGAAAGTCAAAAACAGTAAAAAGCAGAAAAAGGGCAAGTGAAGATAGAACAAAGGCCCCATGTTCCAAAAAATAGTCTTTCGGAAAGCGAGCAAGTCTAAATGCTGCTGCTGGTACTTCAATGTCTTGTTCATCTATCTAGCCTAATCATAGTTGAGCATGTTTAAATTTATTTGCTGATAAGTTAGTGAGTGTCAAGATAGTCAACATTGTGTAAGATTGACTTATCACAGAGCTTAGATTAGGGAGAGATTTTGGTTCCACATGCTTAAAACAGAACCAAAGAGAGAAGCGAGGGATGAAAAACACATTGTACATCTTAGCCCCACTTGTCTAGTTTCCTTTTATTGCAGAATAACATTTGTGTGTAGCTCGTCTTTTATGCCGCAAATGCATGACAAATCAGACTGCTTAATCCTGATTTGATCATTTTTAAATTTCATGTTGTAGATTAGAGAATGAAATCCTGTCAAACTGCTTAATCTTGACAGTCGATCTAGTTTTAGATAGAGAAATGAAGGAGTTCATCAGCTTAATCTGAACTCCCGACAGATATAAGAGTAGAAGTAGATAGTTTCATTTTGCAAAAAGAAAAATATGCATTGTCAAAAGGCTGCTAGTTCAAATGCGCCAAACAGAAGAAAAAATGCTAGGAAAGATAGTGGGGTAGGTAGAAGTATCATTGATGTTAAACATGCTGACACTTTTCAGAAATAACATCAAGAGAAGGATAAATTTTGCGCCAATGGATAAGGCACTGGTCTTCATAAATCCAAAAATCTGAATTCTGGACACCTCCTGACGAGGAGCTGCCCTCCCCAAATGGAGCCACTGTTAGCCATCAGTATTTTTTACATGTTAGTGATGACTATATCTTCAGCTGAGTTTTCTAGAAACTGATTTCCTTATGTCAATATGTCATCCAGAAAACCCTCCCAAAACTTTTTTTCGCCTTTCTACCTATTCAGTCCACCCCTGGCAAAACCACAACCTCCTTGGCAACAATCCTATCTAACCTCAGCCTTATTAGTCTGCCCATCAGCTTTAAAAGGCAAATCCACATCTGTTTCAAAGGTCTCCCCTCTGTTAGGAAGTGGCGTTTAGGACATTTCACCTTTGGCAATCATCAAAAAGCCAAAAAAGCCCTCATCTGCAGCAGACCTACCATGACTGATCCCTTAATTTGCAAATGAAGTTGACAAACAGCCTTAAGTCACGCCACTCATATTCCCTAGGTCTCAGCACTGCATGAAGCCCATTCCAAAGCTGACTAGTAGGTTTTTCACTGTGTTCTATGGTTCTACAAAGACAGGAAATATATTTCATCTCATGGAGTAAATGTTTGAGTTCACAGTTAGAAGAACAGCTGCTTCTAAATGTATTATGAGCCTGAGATGAAGCTGCAAAACAAAGGTCACTCATCAGGACCTTACAGCTCTTTCTAGCATGAAAATCACAGTAAGAAAGGGTCGCCACTGTCTCAGCTAAATGGTAAATTGTCAAGGCCCAGAACCTCCTTCATTTACAAGCAGAGGGTTAGGGCGCCTTCTTCATACATAAGCAGAGGGCGCAGGCCAGAGTTGACTCAGAAGGCTGCAAAAGTCCAGGTTTTCCCTGACTGAAACAATGACACAATATCTTCAGGTTTCATGAATGTAATTGCTGACCATAATAGGATTATAGTGGAAATATGATAAGCTCAAAGGAAAGGGGAGTTTGGCCTGATAAAAGAGATCATCTGAAACTTTCAAGTCAGGTGAATGGTTGAAACTCTAGAAGGCATGTCATCAGTGAACTTTCCAAAGCATAAGGACCCTGTCTATCCACAAGATCAAACAGAACAGATGATAAACAATGCCATTACACAGGCAGGAGAAAGTTCTTGGTTTTTCCAGAAAGCAATGACCTTCATAGTCACAAAGAGCTTTGTCAATATAACAGGTCATGAGATGAACAAGCCAAGTGACAAATATCTCAGCAACCTTAGAACAGTGTCACTGTAGCTAGGTTTCCTTCAAAAAACACAGTGATGCTTGCAAATAGTGATGCCTAGATTGATGTTGTTCAAATGATTTACTTACCACCACATTCAGAGAAAGGCTGTGTTTGACATAGTAGTAAAAGGGGGCTTCTGATACTTTACCTGATGAAGGGCCTCCTCCATATATGAGCAGAGGGCCAAAAATCATTGCAGGCTGTTGAAAACTGGTAAGTCCAAAAGTACAGGGAAAAGACACAAAGAAATTGAATGAAGGAAAGTGTTACTGTCTATGATATAAATGTATTGATCTCCCTCTTCAAAAAGCTATCTGTCAACAGTCCATCTAGTAGAGAGGAGAAAATATTGAACATATTGTATGCTTTGAATGCCAAAGGAGCAGTTAACTTAAAAAGGGTTAAAGACATTCCATGACCACTTATCCAGAAATCAAAGGAAATCCTTCTGAGCAAACAAAGAAGTCTAGGGTGAAAGGATGCAACCTAAAGGTGTATTTACAGACCAGAGAAAAACTTGTGAAACACCTAGAAGCAGCAATTTATCACTGAGAAAGTAAAACAGTGACCAAGGTTGAGTCATAAAATGCATGATGACAGGTATGCAATGCTATGAATAGACAAAGAGACAATTTTTGAGCATATGTGTGCCACTGATATCAAAAAAGAAGATTTCCTCCTTGAGGAAATGGTCAAGCAGCAAAACAATATCATATATCAAAATTCCAAAGAGGCGCCTTTCAAGAAGGGGTGTTTACAACTTTTCAAATATTTTTGGTGCATGATGAAATAGCCCTTCCTTGCTAACAATCACCAAGAGGGGAAGCAGTGAACATATTTCAGTTATGAAATTGTTCTATGGGCAAAAAGAGGTAACACAATGATCAGAGCAAAATAATGACTATGTATCAAAAGAATCCTGTTTTCATATTGCCCAAGCTTGTCTTTCTGATGGAGAAGGCGAGTGGTATTTAATCTAATAAACAGGCAAAGGAAGTTGGTTGTGATAAATTATCATTTTTTATATGTTTTATGACAAACCACTTGTTACCATTCCAGAGAGCAGATGTAGCACAGGACTGTGTGGAAAAGGGACCTGCAGACAAGACCTTCTAAAAACTTTGCCACCAAGAAGATTTCCCCTTTTTAGGTTATTATTCACTGTGTTCCGAAGGTTTTTTCAGCCTGTAATCATTATTGATATAGTTTAAAAAGAAGAAGCCCACCTTTATTTTGAGGGAAAAAGAGCATTGTATACTACTCCTGCAAACAGAAGTTTGAACATCCACTACAGTCAAAAGATGAAGGAATTGTCAAAGTAAAGCGACAAATCACCTATGGCATTGAAACACCGTAACAGAAAGGTGGTGTTGGTCGACTTAAATCAATCAAAGTTCAGAGCTCGGGGTTAAAGGCGATATATATATGTTCAATTAACAGACCCACTATTTGAAAAGAACAAACAAAGTTAAAAGTCAATGTTCAAATGACCGTTGAGAAATGTTCTTTTGAAAGTGATACAAGGTTGAGTGTAAAAGTGCGAAATTTCATTTTCAAGAAAACTTGAGTCAGAATCCCGTGCATCCACAGCATCAACAAGCGAGAAAAACCGGGCGAAAATTCACAAATCTGCAATCGGAGGCGGCGCGACGTGCCTGGAACTTGGCGCGACGTACCTGGGCATCGTTTAACACAGGCTTTCAACGTCGGCGCGACGTGCACAGCAGTGTGCCAGGCCCCTGCAACAAGTCTGGTGTTTTAAATCGTGACGGGTTTGTTCCAAAGGTTGCCGCGCCATTGTTGGAGCGTTCCGGTGCTTTCAAACTCCTTCCAAGAGATTTCCTTTCAAGAACTCACAAGGTACTTCATCTCCTAACTTGAAAAACTCGGAAAATCAAGTTTAAAAACCTGTGTGCCTTGGTTTGAAGCTGTGCATGGTTAAAGGGGTTTTTGACCGTTTTTGAAAAGGAGAAACTATCCTCACAGTCCCCCACAGCAGCACACTACCTGAGCAGATTGCCTTTTATTCACCATTTTCTCCCACTGTGAATTTGTTACCAATATTTTCAAAGATGACAACATATTGAAAAGACAGAGTTTGTTGATAAGAAGTTGAAACCTTGGAGGCAGGGGTATAGAGTGTAGTGGTGTATATCTCAAAACTCACAAACGAAGAATGTATTGTCTAAACTACTGTGTGAAATGATTTTTCGCCCAAGCTAGGTCTGTTTTCTCTTTACACTATATTTCATCATTCCGAAGATTTGTTGACAAAGAAATTCTGAGAGTAAAGGGGACCGTTTTTCTGAGGGCAGAGGCTTTTGGTGGTTGAAATCCAACATCAGAGACAGGAGCAGAAATGTATTGATAGATATTGTGAAACCACAAACAAAGGTGTCCTTCACTAAGCACTGTGCACTGATTTTACAATCTAACTTAAGTCTGCCTTTTGTCATTGCACTACATTGTATCACTCTGAAGCCTTGTTGACAGAAGAATTCTGAGGGTGAAACAGAGCCTTTTTCTGAAGAACAGAATTGTTAGTATTTGAAGTTAATACTGAAAATAGAGGTACAGTGGGTGGATCTCTTAAACTCACAAGCAGAAGAGGTGTCCTTCACAAAGCACTGTTGCACCTATTTTACACCTAATCCAAGTTTGCTTGTTCATTACACTACATTGTATCATTCTGAAAATTGTTGGACAGAGTTTTCTGAAGGTGAAACAGGGCTATTTTCTAGAAGGCAGGGTTGTTGGTGATTGGGCATTTGTTGATGATCAAGTTTACATTGAGGCCAGATGTACAAAGATGATGATTGACTTCTTAAATTGCATGAGTGGAAGGTGTTTTCCTTAACACTCTGGGCTAATTTGTCACCTAGCCAAAAGGTCTCCTCCCTCTTCCACTGTGTGGTCTCTACAGAAATCTTCTAATAGAGGTAATTTTCAAGATAAATGATCTGAAGAACAGGGTTATTATTTTTGAAGTTTGGTATTGAAGACACAAATACAGGTAAAAGCTGGCCTCTAACAAAATCACAAGAAGGGGGATTATTCAAGACTGTGCCTGAGAGAGATCTACAAAGCAGTTTCTCCCACATAGTACCATTGTTAAGAAGGTTACATAGCTGAAGTGTAACCAGATTTGAAGGATTGTGGTTAATAAGTGCAGAGGAGCTTATTCAAGGAAGAATTTTTGCATTTCATCCAAACCACAGTGACCATATCTGTCCAAACAGTCTGGTGGCCTGTTTCAAACCAACAGAGCATTTCTCATATAGTGAAGGCAATTTGCCTCTTCCAAAGCTTGTTTCAAAGTCAGAATGCCTCCAAAAAGAGATCACAAAGGTGGACAACATAAGAGATATGAACCTATCTCCATAGAAGAAATCAATGCCCATCCCTCAGTGCTTTTCAATTTCCATGAAGTAGGATGTCTTGAATTCTGTCAGAGGATAGAAGAAGTCAAGAGTTTCTCGCCACTTACACATTTGTGCGCTTTGAGATTCAAGGACAAACACTTCCAGGAAACTTCACGGTGTGACTTCCAAAATCTCCCAGTGTATGTGATAAAGGCCACTAATCTGTCCATCATGGTGAAAAATGGACCAAGCAAGCACATCTTGATGCGGAAGTTATAAACCTTTCATCAAGCCGGAACATAGGGAGACCATCACTGCTATTTTTCCTTTCTCTTATCTTCTTGACAGTTATGCTCCACTGATGAAGGCCATAATGAAATACTTCACTTGTGAAGGGAGGTTTAGCCAAATCTTTGCCTATCATGTTCGCTTGTTGATGCATTTTACCAGGAGCAGACAATTAAACCTCCCATACTTTTTGTCCAAGAGCATAGAAAAAATGGCAGCTACTGTCCAAAAGAAAGCTCCACCTCAGCAAATCCCTTCTCTCTTTCACCATTCCTTGATCAAGATCATTTTCTTACACCAGCTGGAGAAGAAAGGAGTTTCATGGGATTTATTCATTAGCCATGCCGATTTCGCCACTGTCCCTCCTTTTCATGTGTCTCCTACTCAGCCTGTCCATCGCCCAGTGCCTTTATCCAGTAAAACCTACAAAAACTCAAGATGATCATTTGAGCGACCAAGTACACGAGAAGGAGAGCGTGTCGAAGCCTGAGAGAAAAGGACGATGATGACGACGGCCGACGAGAATTTTGAGGGACGACGGTAGTTAGATATCATTGGAATGACAACTAGAGATGGGATGAACAACATCAGAATCGAGGAGAGGGACGACGGCTAGAGGTTGATGAACAACATCAAATTCGGAAAGCGAGGACGGCGACGGAATAGAGGTTGAAGAGCGGCGAGGTTGAGCAAACACTTGAAACATCTTTTGAGCACAAAATCTGGACGGGATGTTGAGGGAGGACAGGCCAAGTAGAAATTTGCCTCCTTGACGGTGACTAGCTGTTCTAAGAGAAATTGCCCAAAAAGACAACTTCTAGCTTGCCAAGGAGAAAGAGCGCTAGATTGGCCTTCAAAGGCAAAAGTGCAGTTGAAGAAAGTGCCAAGCATAGAGGGAAATCAGCTGTCATCCCTATACCAAGCGATGACAGTGACAATGAGGCCCGCCTCCTTGAAAATCTCCTCATTGAAAAAGAAGGGCAAATTGAGGTGTTACAAGAAGATCTTCAAAGGGCAAGAAATTTCAATCATTTCTTGGAGGTTGAGAACAAACAAATGAAGTTTCATGCAGCCATTCATGAAGGAAGGGCCATCAAGTACAAAAAGGAGGCAGAAAAGGCGCAAGTAAGAATTGAAGAGCTTATTGGCGAATTTGATGATGAAGAGGAGGAGGACTAGCCTAGGCAAAAGAGGCCTAGAACCATCGGGCTTAGGAGAGCCTTGGAGAAACAGAAAGCTGAAGAACAAGGTCAATCTGAAGCTTTTCCTCTCACTACCCTCCTTGAGCGGGAAATTGAGGAAAACAAGGAAGCTTGGCTTGAGAGGACTAACCAGCATTTGGAGACAAAGCTTGAGAAGGAAAACAGGGATCTTGAGCTACAGAGAAAGAGAACTCTTCACTTTCAGAAGCTAAATCAATTTGCCAGGCGCAAATTGAAGGTGGCACAAAAAAAGTGAAGAAATTCAGAAGGCGCTAGCACGGAAAGAGGCAAAAAGCATATCAGCCCTCGATATTCTAGCTTCAGCTTCGGAACATGTCTCTATGGACCATTGAGGGTCATCCATGCCAATTTTGGGCCTGTTTCGAAAACTTTTTGTTTTTTGGCATTTTTGGGGTTTTCGCCAAAAACTCATAAATGCGCCATTTCAGTTTGAAGAGTCGTAAAGGGAGGAGGGTGATACCAATGGATTCCATAATTTCATGAGCAGCTCTCCAGCGATTTTCAGGGCATTTGAAAATCATTCGCCCCTCCAAATTGGCGAAAAACTGACCTCATTTTGCACATTACGCACATACACATGGCTGACGCTGTTACTACAGGTTTTTGCACACGGTACAGGTTTGAGGGACTTTCCAGAGAGGATCTTGAGATGATTCCACTTGCATTGGAAAGCAGACACGGAGAGCTTTCCAACGAGCCATCATGGGCCTCATTTCGACATCGGGGAAGGCTCCCATTTGCACATCCAGCAAGTCAGGGGACCTTTTTCAGGCATAAATATGAAGTATTTTTGTAATTTTTGAACTCCAAAAATCTACTTTTCCCAAATGTGCATTAAGCTATTTTTATCATTGGGAAATCATGTAAAGTCAATATAATTTCCGTTTTTAGCAGGTTTTTAGATATTTTGTGGGATATTTTGTGCCTTGGGCTTTGCAAAGCCTCAAGGACAAGTTTAGATATTTTGACTTGGCTAATGGGATAGCTAGTTGCTCCATGAGGTTTTCCTCCTTCTAGCCTATTTATCCCATACTTCTCATTGTAAATCAGTGGCTGAACTTGAGAGAAGAATTAATGCATTGGTCATATGAGCTTTGAAGAATACACTTGAGTTATGATGTTTGGATTGCCTCTTGGATGCTTTTGAGGAATGTTGAAGACTTGTTGATGGATTCCTTGACATGGTAGAATGGTATAGTGCTTCTTAATGTTGTTTTGTCTTCTAGTTTTCACTCATATTTCATTTTTCTTGCTGCTATAGATCAGTAAAGATTGATTTTGAGACATGCCCATGGAGGCACCTCAAAATTCCTGAATCTTCATAGCTTGATGTTTTCTTCTCCCTTAGTTATGCTAAAGAATTCTTAGTTGCTCTTTAGTAACCTAAGGTGTTGTTGCTAAGTTTTATTCATCAGTTCCATGTATGTTGAGTAGGATGTATGGTTTGCCCTACCTACCTATCAGCTGCCCATAGTTCTGTCCATAACACTTTCTCTTTGACTGATTTGTTGATCATTTTGTTGAACCAAGGAGGCCTAGTCCCGATCTAGCCCTTTGCCTAAAACTATGAAAACTTATTTGTCCAAGTGCCCAATGACTTAGAGACTATGTTTAGGCGTTCCGGCATAGTTTATGAGTTGGTAGTTTGTCTCATGTGTTTTCCCCAAAGTCTGATAGCCTTTTCCCGAAGTTAGAGGGTCATATACCTCTATGTATGGCTGGAATGTTTGATTTCTATGTATTGATTAGCTTATAGTTATTCCTAGCATGATTAATGGCTCGCTATTACATGTTTATGTCTGCTATTAACTAGTTTGCACTTGAAATCCCTTGTCTTTCACCAACTTATTGTTCATTTAATCCATTTTGCCCAGAGATCCCTTCTACTGTGAATCAAATCGGCCCTACAACAGCTTTACATCATTACTTCATAGCTTCCTTGATCTGTTTGACCCCATAGCCCAATTTATCTACATCTTGTTATCCGGTTTATGTATTTGATCAGTTTCATTCCTCACAAACTTAAAAACCAAAAAACTAAAAACATACTTCATAACTATCCTAATATCAAAACACCGCAAGTAAACACACCGACATCTTTTACATATATAGAGAGAGCCCTCTCTGAGTCCAGGAAGGCTAGGTCCTTGGGCTCCAAAGCTTGGTTTGATGTTACATCGTCATTTGGCTAGCCAATCGGCCAAATCACGGGACCCTAACACCGGCTTCTCAGCCTCAATACTAAATCAAATTTTCCATTTTGTTGGTGTCCAACTGGAAGTCCCTTGTTAGGTTTCTTGTATGAAATTTTCATTATTCCTCCACAGAAATTTCCCTTTTCTGTTTACTTCTAAGCTCCCATAATTTTTACTTTCCTCTCTGTTTTTCTTAAGATCTTTTCCCAGTTTATCATTCTATATACTTATATAACTATATTTACCTGAGAATATTGTTTTATTTTCTGTCTGAATTGTTAAAAGGTTAAGTCAATGTATTGTATATGAATGCCAATTCTTCTAGTCTACTCTATATGCGCAACTCATTAATTCTCATATAATGCAATTTTGTCATACTAAATCTTAGTCATAGTTATTTAAGTTTTTTATATATAGTGCGAACATCTTCAACACCAATTTCATCTCTTTTCTAGATGCAGATATAACATGTAAATGCAATTCCATAAGGTATTTAATTTAATTCTTTTTAATTTAAATTATGTTTCTTATATACATATAGTTTGTCTCTAGGATTATTTCTCAGAATCTAAATTTCAATTCTATCCCTTACAGGTATGGCTATATGCAACCTACTTTTGGTATATGTCCAGTGTCATTTACTATTTGTTTGTAACACGTGGACTATTGTTATACAGGTTGGTCGAGATACCTATTGGGTTTTATAATATGCAACTCTGCATAGTTTTACCGAGAGCCTTTACAGTTTTCTATAAGGAATAGAGTGCCCTCTGTGTAGAATATTGTTATAATCAATTCTTGTTTAAACTATATAATTCTACAGATTGAGACATTTATAAGGATGTAGCTGTATGGAATGGTCACCTATAAATATTTGACTATGCATTGTATAAACTCTTTTCTTGACAATTGAAATATTCTTGGGACTCCAATATATTACTTTCATTTCATTTGAATTGTCATTTCCAGTTTTCATGTACAATTGCATGCAAAATAGATATAATTCATTTTTTATCTAGTAATTTGCAGTCAATGAAATTCCTTACATAACAATGGTACACTATAAAAAAGTTGCTAGACTATATTGTATATTCATTTATCTATCATGCATGCTTAATTCCATTTTGAAATTGGTTAATAATATAATTTATAGCTTGGAAATATAGTACTAGAACAAATTTCTTAATGAAATATCAATTTCCTGTGAGTTATCTAAAATCATATCTAAGCCTTATACCGGGTTTAGACATTTTGAGAGTTGGTTCTCTACAGAGTTATGTTTTTACAACAACAGGAAACATACTATTTTTATTATAGTCAATTTTTTTCAATCTAAAATCCTTCCCATTTTATTTCTAATTCACCTAAATTCCACAGCATGGACTCATATTCATATTCACCATTTCATATATATCTATACTACTTTACTTCTTCAGCAATTTCATAACAGAACCAAAGTATAAGTTAAAAATGAAATTAACTGGTGCATACCACTTAAGGTAGACTAGGTTCCACCCAACCTTTGAGATCTTTCCCCACAGCTCAAGTAGAGATCAATTTCTCCAGCAATAGACAACCTCTTGTATATCCTCAATCTGCTTATATAATCTATCTTTCCCATCAGCCTATTTCCCTTAACTGCATCCAGTTAAATCAAAATGCTTATTTCTTGTGTGCCTAGAATTTCCTTTTGTTTCTTCCACAAAAGTAATTTAAAGCTAGCTTTTCCTCTTTCTAGCTTTATTCCACATCTTACCAACAATTTTTTATTTACTGGGGTAGCTTTTTATTTTTATTTTTATTTTTATCTCCAATCTAGATCTACTTATTTAAATTATTTCCTCCAAGGATTTTTGGAGAACTGGGAAAGCCTTATCATCCTTATCCATCAGCATGGATTTCGATCCTTGATCTTTAATCATTATCTAGTCCTTGCACCATTTATTCATTTTTCAGTTTATTAATTTCATTTAATAAAATATATCCAGAATAAATATTTTCCCTTGGTCCACTTGACCCTTAGAGTATTTGACTACCTATTTTTAAAAGTAGAAAATTAGGGACATTACATGTTCCCCCCATAAAACAGAACTTCGTCCTTAGTGTTATCAATTTCGATGTTGATTTCTCAACTCAGGATGAATATTCCTCCTTCATCTTATCCTCTCGCTCCCAACATATTCTTCTAAGTACAAGTATTTTCCCCTACCTTTACTCTACTCACTGCTATACTCTGAAGTTTGATTTTCTTTCTGCTTCAGTATAAGAAGTATATCTGGAAGAATATTTTATTTATGTTTCCACATATTCACAGTTCATATCAATTCAGATGAGCAGTATCATATATATATTGATAAGAAATAACCATGATAATAATTTGAGCTTTAATAATTTTCAATAAAATCACTTGTTCGGAAAACCCTTCAGGGTTCATAGTAGTATAGTTTAATTTTAGCACAACTACTTATCATTCCATGTATTTTGGCGAGACTTCCTCCTCATGCACACATGGTCTCTTTCGAATTCCTTGTTGATTTCTCTACATGTCTTCTCACCTTCACTCCTATTATTGGAGTTGTACAGCTCCTGTTACACTTTTCTTCACAAAACAAATATCTCTTCATTAGAAGCTCATTAATTTAGAAAAACAATTTTTTCATATGCAGCAGTTCTGCGTAAGGTTCTACCCCTTTTTATAGTTCATACAGGCACCTCATGTACCTAATATTTGATTGATTGTCCCAATCGATTCAGATGGGGATAACCATGCTCAAATTCAACTTTTACTAGTTCTTTTCTATAATAGAGTTTTCAAATTCCACTTGAAATTTACCTTATCAAGTGTATCAGTTATTATTTTCCATCTTGAAATTTCATATCAGTTTACCATTTCAGTCTTGGACACATTGACTACTTTTTATTAATGTCGTTTCTAATTCAACCAGTTTCTAAGCCAACCAATTTCAATTTTTTTTTAATCCAACCAACTTCCTATTTCCACCCTCGAATAGGAATAGTATCTAAAATTTGGATCTGATACTTCGGTTTCATTGTCTCTTATCAATATTTCCAACATTGGATGTTCATTACTCTTTCCTCATACCAGGTCAAACATGTTCTACTCTAAATCTTGAATTTAATTTGAGTAACCAATATGTCATATCAAAGTACATATATGATATTTTTCAAACATTTCTGGTGTACTAGGGTCACATTATTAATGTATCCTCTGTTTTCGAAATTATCAGTTCCTCCAAATTTGAAATATCTATCAATATTTCAGTATATTGCAATTTTAATTGGAGGTTTTTCCCTCCTTTAATGATCCACTCATTCTATTTACCTCAGTTATTCATGGTCAAAACTTTCATTACTCAATTATTCTTCAAATTTTTAGGGACATTCATCTTTAAAACATCGAAAATCTCGTTTTCTTTTCCTTTTTCAGTTTTTCAGTTTATTTCAAACTCATTAAGGAAATACAAACACGTGGGTTTCTTAACATTTCTCATATTGTTGAAGAATTTATACTTTAGCCTTAGGTGTTCTGGGATCAAAACCCCTTATTACCTTATAGGTAAATTCTCTACTTCCTGCAGCATACATTTCAGCATCAACTCTAAGATATACTTAGTATAATTATGTTCATTTTTCTGATTTTTCTTCAATCATATTCTATAACTGAGTAATAATATTACGTATAATCCTTCCGCCCAAGCCTTAGTACCACTTACCATTTCTTGGATTGGGTTAGGATCTTAAAAACATGAGTACTTATTAATTAGAGTCTTTTAACTGTTCAAGCTATTCTGACCTTTTTCGTTCTATCCATTTTTCTCTCTCTTTGTTGTTGTAGAGAGATTTTTGCATAGGCTATCGCTGTAGTTTTAGCTCTTAAAATTTTTGGTTATTCATCCTATACTCTCTAAAGACTGGTGTAGCACATGGTTTTAACTTCATTTAATAATCAGCTTCCCTCTTAGGGGTATATATATATATATATATATGAGGAATTTCATTTAAAACTACCTCCTCACTTTCTCTCATGATTGGTAAGTTTTCTACATGTTCATTGTTACTGTTTTTTTTTAATTTTAATTTAATTTAATTTTTTTTTTTTTTTTTTTTTTTTTCAATTTTATTTCTTACTTCTACAACATACTTTTTTTTCAGCCCTCTTCCTGTTGGCTTGCGTACTATCATTGGTTTTTACCTCACCACATATACCCTGTAGTGTTTTTTTTTTCTAAGCAATTTAGTATGTCCTTTTTAGTTGTTCTACCTAGTTCATTCCTATTTACACCACATAGGAATCGAAAGGTAAAACATTTAACTCATGTTCTTTATACCTATTTAAATTTGATAAGTCTTGGGTAGCTTATATTTTACTTCGTTACACAATTCTAGCTTAACGAAATTTTTCTTTCATTCGGTAAACTGCATCTAAATTCATAAACTAGAAGAGGTTTTTTATCATTCATACCTTTAAATTTATTTTCCATTGCCTCCAGCCTCTTTTATCCTACTTATATTTTATACTTCTACTGATAGAATATCTATAATTCTCAGCTATATCCAACTTTCTTGATCAAATTCTATTTCTAAAATTATTTAATCGATGATAAGTGGTTCAATATTCCTACCTTTGAAATTTTTGGGGTTTCTCTTCTCAAATTATGGTTCTCCCACTCCACCTCTTTCATCATTCTGTTTTCTACCTAATAATAGTTACTTTATCCTACAATTAGTAGTTTTCATTATTAATCATCAATAATAATTAGTTGGTGAGTTTGGTAACAACTCAGCAATAATCAGTTGTACCAACCTATGCTCCTAAACTCTTTGGCTTTTTATTTCTATAATTGGTCATTGTGATATCTATTATTAAATCTAATATGAACCTCTTTTTAAGTGACAAGTTCTCTCACTTGTTTTCCTACCACTACAAGGTAGGCCTTATCTAGAATTTGTAACTAGCCAACGCAGCTTTTATGTTACTTTCACACCTGACCACTTCAATTTTATTTACCATATTGAGAAGTTAAGCTTCTGTATATTCTTCCTTCTCTCCATCATAGGAGGGAGGCTAATTTTCTGGAATTCACCCTAAAATTCCTTGTTCCTCCTAGACTTCTATCTAGATATTTCCTCTTCCTCAGACTCTTTTGACTGAGTTACAATTCCCTTTCTCTTTCTTCCCACACCTTCACTTTCTTGACTTTTACAAGAGGTCAATTCTCTGATTAACCTTTATTTCTCTTTACTGGCTAAAGATAGCCTTTCATTGTAACACCTCCAGTTAAGGAAATTTTTTTTTTTTTTTTTCCACATATATACTGATGTTTCCTTTGTATTTACCTGGTTACTTGAATATTAAGTTCAGAAGTGGAATTTATTTTCCCCATGGTTACAGTAACCCCATGGATATAAAATTGTAGACCCCCTTGGTATTAACATGGGACACTTCCCTTAACATAGAGTAGGTATAACCCTATATAACACATATACCATTTATATCTAATACATACCCCCTCTAAATATATCTTATATATTATATATACCATTGGTATATGAAACCCACATGTATATATATATATACTCTAACAAAGGGGTTTGAATGAGCGTAACTATATATAACATATATATAAATATATCCCATATATATATATATATATATATGCTTTGGTAAAAGTATTGGCGCGCCCCTCTAGATATATAGGTAACGCATATATAAAACACTTCCCCATGCTCAAACATTATGGGTACTCACGTGAATCGGCGTATAATAGAAATCACTTATGTATATATCTGCCCTTTTAAAAAAGTTATCGAACCTATCGAATATACAGTCAATCATAGTTGACAACTCCTCGGGATATGGATTACAAATATAATACATAATGCACAGTTCGAACAATTCCACGGATATATGTAGGGTTATATAACTACTTAAATCTACCATAATAAAGGTTTATGGCGTTCGAAACGGTTATATGATTACAGGTCCGCGCATATTCTATTCATTATGAACGGTTTGACCTACCAAATCCGACGTGTACACCGTTTTTGCAGTGATCACTTACCGCTTCTTATTGGAATTCGTCGTGGTGACCCTATCGTTATCATTTTATAATTACACCACTAACCTTTCATGTAATAATATCTGGATCTGCATCTCGGCGTAGTTGAATTTCCAATCCATTCGAAACTCATTTAACATGGGCGCGGTTTAATTATTAATTGGATTCTGATCAATGCGTACCTACTGTGATTTCATACGAGGAGTGTATAACAGGCGGGTTAAATTTTTTTTTTTTGTTTATAATATTCATGTCGCACCGCACTCTATCCGACAGAGTTTAACGTCTGATTTTGGTTTTGCTACTTTGATGGTTTTGCAGGCAGGGACGGCGTCGCTCCCCTGAGAGGAAGGTACCTTCAGCCGGCGTAACTCGTTCCATGCTCAGCAGGAATTTACGGGTGGCTTGATAACTGTCATCTTTGACTGGTACCAGTACTGTAGGCCGAGTTCTGTCTCGGGAAGTTATTATTTCTAGGTTAGCTCCTTACGTTCACGCATGCGATGCGTAACATCTCCCCATACCTTCTCTGCGCACCTTACTATAGCCTGGTACTCGCCCATCGACGTGGCTGAGTTATTTCCCAATCGACCTCAGGATTCGCAGATTTTATGGGGTAGTGAGTTAGGGTTACGGGGTCTTCTTCCTCTTGTTAAATTGGGGTTTTCGTGCCCAGTTATTTCTATGATTTAGAACGGTGGCTACTCACCTATCTCACGGCTTATGTTCTACGTTTCTCTTGTGCAGGGCTCTCAGTCATCGCGAAGGGTTGGACTACTGGGCCAAGGAGGTTCAAGTGTAAGGTTTCTCGTTATTCCTGCGTTCCCTCGTTTGTATGGTTTCTGGCTTTCATAGACCGTGTCTCATCCATTTACTGGTTGCTCTTGCAGAGAGGTCATCTCAGACGGTTCGCTGGCGCTTATAAATCCTCGATTTATATACCGGCTGCGCTCTTTTTACCCTTCTACCTTCGCTGCATTATTTCTCTTTGTATAGTTGTTCTAAACTGTGCTGCGGTAACCCTATTGTTTTTCTCATCAGGGTTTATTTCACCATGCTATCACGGCTGCATTCAATAGGCATCCCCGTGTAGCAACTATTCGCAGGCGATTCAAATGTTTATACACCGCCACTGTGGTTAACATATTATTAGGTTTCTATATATATTTTTTTTTGTGTTGTTCTTTTATTTTTCTGAGTCCCGGAGCGGCTCTTAAGTTGTCCTACCTTCCGTTTCCTTGATCTCTCTACAGTCGGCGTTCTAGTCGGTGCAACCAGCGTGCGAAGCAAGGGTGGAACTCAACCCTATACGCAGGTAACCCTAAGTAGTTCGTTCAGTTGCAGAGGTTGATGCCTCCCATTTGTTAATCTGTGTTTGCATACAACTGAGATCGTTTTCCCCCAACCGTTAACTGTTTAGAACTCAGGTATGATTTCATTTGTTTATTTTATTTTGTGCTTCTCATTTGAAATCGGGGAAATCAATCGATTACTCTACTTCACCACAAAGCCCTGCTTCACCTAATCTTACCTATTGTTATCATCGATTTTGAGTTCTAAATCATTGATGGTTCATTGTGAACTAAATTTTTAACTCTGTATGCCTGATGTGTTAATAGTGGTAGCGTTCCTCAGAATCATAACTATGATGCGCCGCCTGTGGTATCTTAATGTCATAGTTTTGTTGCATATAAGTTTTATCATAATACGTTGCATGGAGATTAATAACCAGCGTAAAAACCGTGTCGTCGTCCATGATCTTCCATGCGTAGTTTCATAATTTTTATTATTTAAAATGTGGGTTATGCCGTATAGCATCGTTTTACTCTCTCCTCAAATCGTTTCATATAATGGTTAAACGGATCTATTATTAAGGCCCAATGTAATGTTTACAGTTGGATACTTTTGTTTGACTTAGGTCCAATGTCTAGTATAATTACTAACAACCATGGTTTAATGTAGTTTGCCTATGTATAAATCCGAATAGCGATAAGAATTGTATAAAGATTTCCCTTTGCCATATATGATTCGCATCGATATCTCATTTTAGCATATCGGATTCGTATTTATATTTCTTGTTAACATATATGGTTCGTTCCTATATATAAATATAGGACTCATATATCCATAATTCATTGGAAATCAAATGGTAAAATTATTCTATTGGTTTGGCGCTAGGTACTCACTTAGTAATTTGGAAGCATATACATGTATTCGATAGTTGCTTGGTATTATGCCTTAGACATAGATCAAATCCATTGCCATAATATTTATTTCAAGGGTTAGAAATGAATTTAAAACACAATATACCCTATATTTGCTATGAATGTTGTAACACTTCTATAGTGTAGATTTACTCTTTGGTTTAATAAGAATACATATTCTAAAGTCCTTGCTCTTAAATTCTATTTTTCTTTTGATATATACCTATATGTATTCAATAGTGCTTGACTAGAGGACCTTAATTATAAATTAAGTCTTTTGCTATAATACTTGTTTTCAAGGATTAAGGATAGATTTAGAAATGCAATATATACACTTATAACTGTTATAATAATCATATAGAGTAGAATTACTCTTTTTCTGTTACAATTTCGAATGTCATATTCTAATGTCTTACTTTCTGCCCTTTTTGTTTTGTACCATGTAAACTTCAGTTCTGCTACAATATTTTTCTAGCATACATATGAGCATAAATATCACATTTGTATCTACAGGAAATAGGATGATATTTATTTATCTGTGGAGACTAAGTAACTTCAGATTTAAACCAACCTTGGTTTAGAGTTTCTGGGGTTTCTACTCCATGGATTTCTGGTCTACAACTAAACAATATCTGGAAGGTGAATGCCTTAGGATGGACTCTGTTAAATGTAGTACCAAAATCAATCATACAAATTCTCTTAAGTTTTATATGTAGCCAATTCATACCATCATAACACAAAATAACAAGAATTCTAGAACATACCAAAATTGCAATGACCAACCTCCCAACCTTAGAGTCCTCTTTGTTTCCCAGGACTCACCCCCAAGCTGAGATCACCTCCATCACAGATCAACCTCTGATCTGCTTAGGAGCAGCTTATTTAAGCTCATATTTCCCCAAAGCATGTTTCTAATTCTGCGTCCAGAATAGCAGGATGCTTTCTTTCCTGTTTAGCCTAGGCTTCCCATTTTGGGGTTCTTTAAAGCTGCTTTAAGCTTTTCCTCAGCTTTTCCAGCTTTTTCTCACCTCTTCCCAACTACTCCTCTTCATTGGGGAAATTTAGATTCCTCCTCAAATCTAAATTAATTTCTTTCAAGGATTTTTGAAAGATTTTTGGGGATTTGTTGCTTTATCCATCCTCATGGATTTCGCAAGTGATCTCTAATTCTCATCTTGGTCAAAATGCACAATCATTTTATTTATTTCCTCAAATAAAATATGCAAATACATTCACACCATACTTATCCCTTGGGGTCCACCCCCTTTAGGATTAAAGTTCAATGTCTAACTTTAAAAAATTCAACACACAAATTGGGGGTGTTACATATTCCCCCTCTGAAAATAAACACCGTCCTCGGTGTTATTATTTAACTACTAGAGTTCACTTAAACAAAAATGGATATTTTTCCATCATTTCGGCTTCCCTTTCCCAGGTAGCTTCTTCAGCAGTAAAGTGCTTCCACTGCACCTTTACTCTGGCCACTGTTCTGTTTCTCAATTCAATTTCTTCCCGCTCCAATATTTGAAGCGGTTCTGGCAGAAACTCCCCTTCTGGTTCCACCTGTACAACATTCCAATCAAATATGTGAGAAGCATCATGCACATATCTTTTTAATAACGAAACATGAAACACATTATGCACTTTAACATGGGGTGGTAAGGCCAGCTTGTAAGCCACTGGTCCCACCCTTTCTAAAACTTCAAAAGGCCCACAATATCTAGGAGCAAGTTTTGCACAACTTCCAGCATAAAGTGTGCTCTTTTTGGGTTTGATGCGCAAATACACATTCTCCCCCACTTTGAATTCTCGGTGCACTCTTTTCTTATCAGCATAGCTTTTCTGGCGATCTTGTGCTATCTTGATATTTCTTTGTATCTGTTTAACAATTCTCTCCATCTCTTGTAGTGCATCTGGTCCCAACACCAGTTTATCCTCTGGTTGACTCCAGCTCAAGGGAGTACGGCACTTTCTCCCATAAAGTGCCTCAAACAGACTCATCTTAATAGAGGATTGGTAGCTATTATTATAGGCAAACTCAGCTAGATGCAGATACTCTTCCCACTTTGATGGCCTATCCATCACATACATTCTCAACATATCCTCCAGAATTTGATTCGTCCTTTCTGTTTGTCCGTCAGTTTGAGGGTGGTAGGCGGTACTGAAATTCAACTTAGTACCCATCCCTCCAAACAATCCTTTCCAAAATGCTGCTGTAAACTTAGCATCTCGATCTGAAACAATTACTTTGGGAACTCCATGAAGCCTTACTATTTCCTTCAGAAAAACATTTGCTACTTGAGCTGTTCCAAAAGTAGATTTCACTGGTATAAAGTGAGCAGCCTTGGTTAAAGTGTCTACTACCACCATTACTGAATCATGTTGGTATTTGGTTTTAGGTAGTCCTGTTATAAAATCCATGGAAACTGTGTCCCATTTCCATTCTGCAATTGGCAAAGGGTTTAAAAGACTTGCTGGATGTTGATGCTCAACCTTGACCAGTTGACATTCCATACACCTACTTAGATATTCTGCCACATCTCTCTTCATTCCTGGCCAGAACAACTTCTTTTTCAAGGCTGTTAACATCTTCTGGTATCCTGGATGTCCTGCATAAGGCTGTTTGTGATATTCATCCAAAATTTCTCTTTTTAATGACTCTACATTAGGAATATACAACCTGTTTTTGTAATATAGTAGCCCTTTTTGATTTTGAGTGAAATCAGTTTTATCCCTTTTCTGTAGTTTCACTAAGAGTGTTTCATAGTTTGGGTCTTGGCTTGCTGCTTTTCTCACTAACTCTTCTACCTCAATCTAGCCACTATTCCCAATGCTATTTAAATTTTGACAAGCATTTCTGCTTAATGCATCAACAACTTTATTTTCTTTTCCATTGATATGTTTTATGTCCATATCAAATTCACTTAAAAAGGACAGCCATCTGGCTTGCCTTGCATTCAGGTCAGTTTGGGAAAGGAAATATTTGAGGCTAATATGATCAGTCATCAATGTGAACTTTTTCCCCAGAAGATAGTGCTGCCACATTTTCAGAGCATGGATAACAGCTGCAAATTCTAAATCATATGCACTATAATTCTGTTCATGAGTTTTTAGTTTTCTAGATTCATAGGCAATAACTGAATTTTCCTGCAATAGGACTCCTCCTAGCCCCTCTCTGCAAGCATCTGTACATACCACAAACTCTTTATCAGGATCAGCAATTTTTAATATAGGAGCTGAAATAAGTTTTTGTTTTAATTGTTCGAAACTGTTTTGACATTTCTTAGTCCACACGAACTTAACACCCTTCCTTTGTAATGAGGTTATGGGATTTGCTATAGTAGAAAATCTCTCCACAAATCTGCGATAATAGCCCGCAATTCCCATAAATGATCTTACTGCTGAGACATCAGTGGGGACTGGCCATTCTTTAATGGATTTTATCTTTTCAGGGTCAATCTGCAAGGCCTTTTTCAGAAATAATATGTCCCAAATATTGAATCTTATCCTTGTAAAATTCACATTTACTGAACTTAGCATATAGCTGATTTTTTTTCAGAGTTTGTAACACTATCCGCAGATGTTCCTGATGTTCCTCTTTGTTTTTGGAGTAAACCAAAATATCATCTATGAACACCAGAAAAAAATTATCCAAATATTTATTCAACACACTATTCATCAGGCACATAAAAGTGGCAGGGGCATTTGTCAGACTAAAAGGTAGGACTACAAATTCGTAGTGTCCATACCTGGTTCAAAAGGTTGTTTTGCTGATGTCTTCTTCCTTGATTCTGAGCTGGTGATAACCAGTTCTTAAGTCAATCTTTGAAAAGACTGAGGCCCCTCTCACTTGATCAAACAGATCATCAATCCTAGGAAGTGGATATCTATTCTTAATGGTCAACTTGTTCAGTTGACGATAATCGATGCACATCCTAAAAGTTCCATCCTTCTTTTTAAAAAATAAAACAGGTGCTCCCCATGGAGACACACTTGGTCTAATATAAACCTTATCCAGCAATTCTTGCAGCTGCATCTTCAGCTCCATAATTTCTGGCGGACTCATTCGATAGGGGGCTCGAGAAACAGGTGTGGCCCCCGGCACCAGATCTATGGAAAATTCAATCTCTCTTTTAGGGGGAAGATGAGGAATCTCCTCTGGAAAAACTTCTTTAAATTCCCTTACCACCGGTAACTCATTCAGCAGATTTTCTTCAGCTTTATGTTCTACTTCTTCCACATGTACCGCATAGACTTGGTATCCCTTTCGAGATGTTCTTTTCAATTGTAAGGCTGATATTTGTCTTACTGAAATGGATTTTGGTTTCCCTTTTAGTGTAAAAGGTTTCCCTTCTTCATTCACACAATGCAGGGTTTTATCCCAGTAGTTCATCAGAGCTTTCTTCTTTTCCAGCCAATCCATTCCTATCAGCAGATCATAGGATCCTAATGGCAATATGTTCAAATTTACTTCTGTTGGAAAACCATTTAATTGTATTGCTGTTTTGGGAAATTTATGTGTAACTTTTCTCTTAGTTCCAGTGGCCAGCTGTACCAACCACGACTGCTGAAATTTTTCCGGTTTAATTTTACATTTTTCTACAATTCCAGGACTAATATAACTCAAAGAAGCACCTCGATCAATCAAAAAAGTAACAGGTAGGTTAGAAATCTTACCCTCCATTTCCACCATGGTTGCTTGATGTTCAGCTTGCCGATTTTCCAATGCTGCACTTATAGTTGGTATATTTCTGGCTATGTCATTTACTGTTGTTGCCTCTCGCTCTCTGCTGATCATATGTATATTTCGATGGGGGCAGTCTCTCATCATATGGGGTTCTCCACAGCCCCAACACTTCAAAGGTTCCTTCATTCTGACTGTCCCTTCCTTTTTATTGTTCCCTTCCACTTGTTTTGAAGCCACTTGGGACTGAGCAGTTTGACTTTCTTTCGGTTTATTAAATTTTTTCCGCTGATGATCTCTACCAAAATTTCTTAGATATGCTGGTTTTGGTCTTTTTCCTTTGAACTCACCCTTGTTTACCCAGCTCTTTCCTTGTTCAGCCTTACCTTTAAACTGTTGATAGCATAATCTTGCTTTTCTAACAGCTTCATCCATTGTCTTTGGGTTGTCAAACTCAATTTTTTCCTTGTACACAGTAGGCAAACAATTTAAAAACCTTTGCACTTTTGCCTTTTCTTCCCTAATGTAAGGGACATACCTCAGTAAATTAGTAAACTTAGTGACAAACTCATCGATGGTGAGCTGTCCCAGTCTAAGTTCATGGAATTCTTTAGCTTTGTCATCATAGTAACGCTCATTCAAGTAGCGATTTTTGAGCTTAACCTGGAAATCTTCCCAAGTCACTGTCTTTTCATCAATAGCATGCATTATTTTTGTCTCTTCCCACCATAGTGTAGCCTTTCCTTGTAGCTGATACACAGCTAATCTGGCCTTCAGATTTCTCTCATATTCATATACTTGGAAATACTTGATCATGTTCAGCAACCAAGCTTCAGCATCCTCTTCCTTCTCCCCATCATAGGAGGGAGGTTTGATCTTTCTAAATTCTCCCTGCAATTCACTTTTCTGTTTATGTTGCTTTCTAGCAGCATCATCATCATCAGACTCATCCATCTTTCTCTTTCCGGAACCTTCGCCTTCCTGGCTGTTCCGGGAATTCAGCTCTCTGATGAGCTTTTCCTGCTCCTTACTGGCTGATGACAACATGTCATTCTGGCTTCTTATTTCAGCCAATTCTTGTTGCAGCCTGTGCAACATAGCCATTACCGGGGCATTGGGATCTGGAGTAGCAAACTCATCACGCAGATCCACATAAATTCCTCCCTCTTCAGCCATTTTAGCACCACTGTACACACTCCTACGTTTGACTAGTAAGACAAAAAAAACAATCTCTACAATGTTTAATAAGATTTAAAATTCAGTGAGCACATTAACATCAGCCCAATTTTTTGCACTTGGGCTCCGATACCATTTGTAACACCTCCAGTTAAGGAAATTTTTTTTTTTTTTTTCCACATATGTACTGATGTTTCCTTTGTATTTACCTGGTTACTTGAATATTAAGTTCAGAAGTGGAATTTATTTTCCCCATGGTTACAGTAACCCCATGGATATAAAATTGTAGACCCCCTTGGTATTAACATGGGACACTTCCCTTAACATAGAGTAGGTATAACCCTATATAACACATATACCATTTATATCTAATACATACCCCCTCCAAATATATCTTATATATTATATATACCATTGGTATATGAAACCCACATGTATATATATATATATACTCTAACAAAGCGGCTTGAATGAGCGTAACTATATATAACATATATATAAATATATCCCATATATATATATATGCTTTGGTAAAAGTATTGGCGCGCCCCTCTAGATATATAGGTAACGCATATATAAAACACTTCCCCATGCTCAAACATTATGGGTACTCACGTGAATCAGCGTATAATAGAAATCACTTATGTATATATTTGCCCTTTTAAAAAAGTTATCGAACCTATCGAATATACAGTCAATCATAGTTGACAACTCCTCGGGATATGGATTACGAATATAATACATAATGCACAGTTCGAACAATTCCACGGATATATGTAGGGTTATATAACTGCTTAAATCTACCATAATAAAGGTTTATGGCGTTCGAACCGGTTATATGATTACAGGTCCGCACCTATTCTATTCATTATGAACGGTTTGACCTACCAAATCCGACGTGTACACCGTTTTTGCAGTGATCACTTACTGCTTCTTATCGGAATTCGTTGCGGTGACCCTATCGTTATCATTTTATAATTACACCACTAACCTTTCATGTAATAATATCCGGATCTGCGTCTCGGCGTAGTTGAATTTCCAATCCATTCGAAACTCATTTAACCTGGGCGCGGTTTAATTATTAATTGGATTCTGATCAATGCGTACCTACTGTGATTTCATACGAGGAGTGTATAACAGGCGGGTTAAAAAAAAAAAAAATTGTTTATAATATTCATGTCGCACCGCGCTCTGTCCGACAGAGTTTAACGTCTGATTTTGGTTTTGCTACTTTGATGGTTTTGCAGGCAGGGACGGCGTCGCTCCCCTGAGAGGAAGGTACCTTCAGCCGGCGTAACTCGTTCCATGCTCAGCAGGAATTGACGGGTGGCTTCATAACTGTCATCTTTGATTGGTACCAGTACTGTAGGCCGAGTTCTGTCTCGGGAAGTTATTATCTCTAGGTTAGCTCCTTACCTTCACGCATGTGATGCGTAACATCTCCCCATACCTTCTCTGCACACCTTACTATAGCCTGGTACTCGCCCATCGATGTGGCTGAGTTATTTCCCAATCGACCTCAGGATTCGCAGATTTTATGGGGCAGTGAGTTAGGGCTACGGGGTCTTCTTCCTCTTGTTAAATTGGGGTTTTCATGCCCAGTTATTTCTATGATTTAGAACGGTGGCTACTCACCTATCTCACGGCTTATGTTCTACGTTTCTCTTGTGCAGGGTTCTCAGTCATCGCGAAGGGTTGGACTACTGGGCCAAGGAGGTTCAAGTGTAAGGTTTCTCGTTATTCCTGCGTTCCCTCGTTTGTATAGTTTCTGGCTTTCATAGACCGTGTCTCATCCATTTACTGGTTGCTCTTGCAGAGAGGTCATCTCAGACGGTTCGTTGGCACTTATAAATCCTCTATTTATATACCGGCTGCGCTCTTTTTACCCTTCTACCTTCGCTGCATTATTTCTCTTTGTATAGTTGTTCTAAACTGTGCTGTAGTAACCCTATTGTTTTTCTCATCAGGGTTTATTTCACCATGCTATCACGGCTGCATTCAATAAACATCCCCGTGTAGCAACTATTCACAGGAGATTCAAATGTTTATACACCGCCACTGTGGTTAACATATTATTAGGTTTCTATATATTTTTTTTTGTGTTGTTCTTTTATTTTTCTGAGTCCCGGAGCGGCTCTTAAGTTGTCCTACCATCCGTTTGCTTGATCTCTCTACAGTCGGCGTTCTAGTCGGTGCAACCAGCGTGCGAAGCAAGGGTGGAACTCAACCCTATACGCAAGTAACCCTAAGTAGTTCGTTCAGTTGCAGAGGTTGATGTCTCCCATTTGTTAATCTGTGTTTGCATACAACTGAGATCGTTTTCCCCCAACCGTTAACTGTTTAGAACCTATGGCATGATTTCATTTGTATATTTTATTTTGTGCTTCTCAGTTGAAACTGGGGAAATCAATCAGATTTACTCTACTTCACCACAGGTCTCGTTTCACCTAATCTACCTATTGTTTCCAGATCAGATTTTGAGTTCTAAATCATTGATATTCGCCCGTGAACTAAAATTTTTAACTCTGTATGCCGGATGTATTTAATAGTGATAGCATTCTTAGAATCATAACTATGATGCGTAGTCTGTGGTATATTAAGTCATAATTTTTTCATACCGCTTGATCATACTGCTGCATGGAGAGTAACAAACCTATGCGTAAAACCCGTGTCGTCGTCTCGGATATTCCATGCGTAGTTTCCTAATTTTTAATTATTGAAAGTATGGGTTATGCCGTATAATCATCGTTTTAATATCACCTCAAGTCATTTCATATAATGATTAAAGAGATCAAATGTTAAGGCCCAATGTAATTTTTACATTTCAATACTTTTGTTTGCCTTAGGTCTAATGTTTAGTATAACGACTAACGACCATGGTTTAATGTAGTTGCCTACTTATAAAATCGAATAGTGATAAGGATAGTATCAAAGATTTCTTTTTGTCATATATGAATCACGTCGATATCTCATTTTAGCATGTCGAATTTGTATTTATATTGCTTGTTAACATATATGGTTCGTTCCTATATATACATGTAGGATACATATATCCATGTTTCATTTGAAATCAATGTATGTTATATGGGTTTAGCCCTAAGTACTTACTTAGAAATTTGGAGGTATATACATGTATTCTATAGTTGCTTGGTATTAGGCTTTAGACATAGAGTAAATCCTTTGCCATAATATTTATTTCAAGGGTTAGAGATGAATTCCAAATACAAGATACCCTATATTTACTATGAATGTTGTAACACTTCTATAGTGTAGCTTTACTCTTTGGTTTAATAAGAATACATACTCTAAAGTCCTTGCTCTTAAATTCTATTTTTCTTTTGATGTATACCTATATGCATTCAATAGTTCTTGACTAGAGGACCTTAATTATAAATTAAGTCTTTTGCTACAATACTTGTTTTCAAGGATTATGGGTAGATTTAGAAATGCAATATTTACACTTATAACTGTTATAATAATCATATAGAGTAGAATTACTCTTTTTCTGTCACAATTTTGAATGTCATATTCTAATATCTTACTTTATTCCCTGTTTGTTTTTGCATCATGTAAACTTCAGTTCTGCTACAATATTTTTCTAGCATACATATGAGCACAAATATCACATTTGTATCTACAGGAAACAAGATAATATTTAATTATATGTGGAGACTAAGTAACTTCAGATTTAAACCAACCTTGGTTTAAAGTTTCTGTGGTTTCTACTCTATGGATTTCTGTCTACAACTAAACAGAATCTGGAAGGTGAATGCCTTAGGATGGATTCTGTTAAATGTAGTACTAACATCAATCACACCATTTAATTAACTTTTTTTTTTATATGTAGTCAATTCATACCATCATAAAATAGAATAACAAGAATTTCAGGAACATACCAATACTGCAATTGACCAACCTCCCAACCTTAGAGTCCTCTTTGTCTCCCAGAACTCACCCCCGAGCTGAGATCACCTCCATCACAGATCAATCTCTAATCTGCTTAGGAGCAGCTTATTTAAGCTCATATTTCCCCAAAGCATGTTTCTAATTCTGCGTTCAGAATAGCAGGATGCTTTCTTTCCTGTTTAGCCTAGGCTTCCCATTTTGGGACTCTTTAAAGCTATTTTAAGCTTTTCCTCATCTTTTCCAGCTTTTCTCACCTCTTCCCAACTACTTTCGTCTTCATTGGGGAAATTTAGATTCCTCCTCAAATCTAAATTAATTTCTTTCAAGGATTTTTGAAAGATTTTGGGGATTTGTTGCCTTATCTATCCTCATGGATTTGGCAAGTGATCTCTAATTCTCATCTTGGTCAAAATGCACAATCATTTTATTTATTTCCTCAAATAAAATATGCAAATACATTCACACCATACTTATCCCTTGGGGTCCACCCCCTTAGGATTAAAGTTCAAATGTCTAACTTTAAAAATTCAACACACAAATTGGGGGTGTTACATATTCCCCTCTCGAAAATATACACCGTCCCTGTTGTTATTCAACTACTAGAGTTCATTTAAACAAAAATGGATATTTTTCCATCATTTCGCTTTCCTTCCTGTAGCCTTCTTCAACAAAGAAAGTGCTTCCACTGCACCTTCACCCTGGCCACTGTTCTGTTTCTCAATTCAATTTCTTCCCGCTCCAATATTTGAAGCGGTTCTGGCAGAAACTCCCCTTCTGGTTCCACCTGTACAACATTCCAATCAACTATGTGAGAAGCATGATGCACATATCTTTTTAATAACGAAACATGAAACACATTATGCACTTTAACATGGGGTGGTAAGGCCAGCTTGTAAGCCACTGGTCCCACCCTTTCTAAAACTTCAAAAGGCCCACAATATCTAGGAGCAAGTTTTGCACAACTTCCAGCATAAAGTGTGCTCTTTTTTGGTTTGATGCGCAAATACACATGATCCCCCACTTTGAATTCTCGGTGCACTCTTTTCTTATCAGCATAGCTCTTCTGTCGATCTTGTGCTGTCTTGATATTTCTCTGTATTTGTTTAACAATTCTTTCCATCTCTTGTAGTGCATCTGGTCCCAACACCAGTTTATCCTCGAGTTGACTCCAGCTCAAGGGAGTACGACACTTTCTCCCATAGAGTGCATCAAATGGACTCATCTTAATAGAGGATTGGTAGCTATTATTATAGGCAAACTCAGCTAAATGCAGATACTCTTCCCACTTTGATGGCCTATCCATCACATACATTCTCAACATATCCTCCAGAATTTGATTCGTCCTTTCTGTTTGCCCGTCAGTTTGAGGGTGGTAGGCAGTACTGAAATTCAGCTTAGTACCCATCCCTCCAAACAATCCTTTCCAAAATGCTACTGTAAACTTAGCATCCCGATCTGAAACAATTACTTTGGGAACTCCATGAAGCCTTACTATCTCCTTCAGAAAAACATTTGCTACTTGAGCTATTCCGAAAGTAGATTTCACTGGTATAAAGTGAGCAGCCTTGGTTAAAGTGTCTACTACCACCATTACTGAATCATGTTGGTATTTGGTTTTAGGTAGTCCTGTTATAAAATCCATGGAAACTGTGTCCCATTTCCATTCTGCAATTGGCAAAGGGTTTAAAAGCCCTGCTGGGTGTTGATGCTCAACTTTGACTAGTTGACACTCCATACATCTACTTAAATATTCTGCCACATCTCTTTTCATTCCTGGCCAGAACAACTTCTTCTTCAAGGCTATTAACATCTTTTGGTATCCTGGATGTCCTGCATAGGGCTGTTTGTGATATTCATCCAAAATTTCCCTTTTTAATGACTCTACATTAGGAATATACAACCTGTTTTTGTAATATAGTAGCCCTTTTTTATTTTGAGTAAAGTCAGTTTTATCCCTTGTCTGTAGTTTCACCAAGAGTGCTTCATAGTTGGGATCTTGAGTTGCTGCTTTTCCCACCAATTCCTCTACCTCCATATGGGCACTACTCCCCATGTTGTTTAAATTTTGACAATCATTTCTACTTAATGCATCAGCAACTTTATTCTCCTTCCCCTTCATATGCTTTATGTCCATATCAAATTCACTTAAAAAAGACAGCCATCTGGCTTGTCTTGCATTCAGGTCAGTTTGGGAAAAGAAGTATTTGAGGCTAATATGATTAGTCATCAATGTGAACTTTTTCCCCAGAAGATAGTGCCGCCACATTTTCAGAGCATGGATAACAGCTGCAAATTCTAAATCATAGGCACTGTAATTCTGTTCATGAGTTTTCAGTTTTCTAGATTCATAGGCAATAACTGAATTTTCCTGCAATAGGACTCCTCCTAGCCCCTCTCTACAAGCATCTGTACATACCACAAACTCTTTATCAGGATCAGCAATTTTTAATATAGGAGCTGAAATAAGTTTTTGTTTTAATTGTTCGAAACTGTTTTGACATTTCTCAGTCCACACGAACTTAACACCCTTCCTTTGTAATGAAGTTATGGGATTTGCTATAGCAGAAAATCTCTCCACAAATCTGCGATAATAACCTGAAATTCCCATAAATGATCTTACTGCTGAGACATCAGTGGGGACTGGCCATTCTTTAATGGCTTTAATCTTTTTAGGGTCAACTGCCAACCCTTTTTCAGAAATAATATGACCCAGATATTGAATTTTATCTTTATAAAATTCACATTTGCTGAACTTGGCATATAGCTGGTTTTCTTTTAAAGTCTGCAACACTATTCTCAGATGTTCCTTATGTTCGTCCTCATTTTTGGAGTAAACTAAGATATCATCTATGAACACAAGAACAAATTTATCCAAATACTTATTCAACACAATTTTCATCAGCCACATAAATGTGGCAGGGGCATTTGTCAGACCAAAAGGTAGGACTACAAATTCGTAGTGTCCATACCTGGTTTGAAAGGTTGTTTTGCTGATGTCTTCTTCCTTGATTCTGAGCTGGTGATAACCAGTTCTTAATTCAATCTTTGAAAAGACTGAGGCCCCTCTCACTTGATCAAACAGATCATCAATCCTAGGAAGTGGATATCTATTCTTAATGGTCAACTTGTTCAGTTGACGATAGTCGATGCACATCCTAAAAGTTCCATCCTTCTTTTTAACAAATAAAACAGGTGCTCCCCATGGAGACACACTTGGTCTAATATAACCCTTATCCAGTAATTCTTGTAGCTGCATCTTCAGCTCCATAAGTTCTGGCGGACTCATTCGATAGGGGGCTCGAGAAACAGGTGTGGCCCCCGGCACCAGATCTATAGAAAAGTCAATCTCTCTTTTGGGGGGAAGATGAGGAATCTCCTCTGGAAAAACTTCTTTAAATTCCCTTACCACCGGTAACTCATTCAGCAGATTTTCTTCAGCTTTCTGTTCTACTTCTTCCACATGTACCGCATAGACTTGTTATCCCTTTCGAGCTGTTCTTTTCAATTGTAAGGCTGATATTTGTCTTACTGAAATGGATTTTGGTTTCCCTTTTAGTGTAAAAGGTTTCCCTTCTTCATTCACACAATGCAGGGTTTTATCCCAGCAGTTCATCAGAGCTTTCTTCTTTTCCAGCCAATCCATTCCTATCAGCAGATCATAGGATCCTAATGGCAATATGTTCAAATTTACTTCTGTTGGAAAACCATTTAATTGTATTGCTGTTTTGGGCAATTTATGTGTAACTTTTCTCTTAGTTCCAGTGGCCAGCTGTACCAACCACGACTGCTGAAATTTTTCCGGTTTAATTTTACATCTTTCTACAATTCCAGGACTAATGTAACTCAAAGAAGCACCTGGATCAATCAAAACAGTAACAGGTAGGTCATAAATCTTACCCTCCATTTCCACCATGGTTGCTTGATGTTCTGCTTGCCGATTTTCCAATGCTGCACTTATAGTTGGTATATTTCTGGCTATGTCATTTACTGTTGTTGCCTCTCGCTGTCTGCTGATCATATGTATATTTCGATGGGGGCAGTCTCTCATCATATGGGGTTCTCCACAGCCCCAACACTTCAAAGGTTCCTTCATTCTGACTGTCCCTTCCTTTTTATTGTTCCCTTCCACTTGTTTTGAAGCCACTTGGGACTGAGCAGTTTGACTTTCTTTTGGTTTATTGAATTTTTTCCGCTGATGATCTCTACCAAAATTTCTTAGATATGTTGGTTTTGGTCTTTTACCTTTGAACTCACCCTTGTTCAGCCAGCTCTTCCCTTGTTCAGCTTTACCTTTAAACTGCTGATAGCATAATCTTGCTTTTCTAACAACTTCATCCATTGTCTTTGGGTTGTCAAACTCAATTTTCTCTTTGTACACAGTAGGTAAGAAATTCAAAAACCTTTGAACCTTTTCTTTTTCTTCCCTAATGTAAGGAACATACCTCAGTAAATTGGTAAACTTAGTGACAAACTCATCAATAGTGAGCTGTCCTGGTCTAAGTTCATGGAATTATTTTGCTTTATCATCATAATAACGTTCATTCAAATAACAACTTTTGAACTTAGTCTGAAAATCTTCCCAAGTAACTGTCTTTTCATCAATGGCATGCACTATTTTTGTCTCTTCCCACCATAGTGTAGCCTTTCCTTGTAGCTGATACACAGCTAATCTGGCCTTCAGATTGCTCTCATATTCATATACTTGGAAATACTTGATCATGTTCAGCAACCAAGCTTCAACATCCTCTTCCTTCTCCCCATCATAGGAGGGAGGTTTGATCTTTCTAAATTCTCCCTGCAATTCTCTTTTCTGTTTATGTTGTTGTCTAGTAGCATCATCATCATCAGACTCATCTATCTTTCTCTTTCCGGAACCTTCGCCTTCCTGGCTGTTCCGGGAAGTCAGCTCTCTGATGAGCTTTTCCTGCTCCTTACTGGCTGATGACAACATGTCATTCTGGCTTCTTAGTTCAGCCAATTCTTGTTGCAGCCTGTGCAACATAGCCATTACCGGGGCATTGGGATCTGGAGTAGCAAACTCATTCATGCGGATCCACATAAATCCCTCCACCTTCAGCCATTTTCAATGCATACACACTTACAACACGCAGTTAGCAAAAGTTTATAAAAACTTCATAAAAACAAATTATGTAATAAAAGCGTAGTGAGCACAAAATTGACGACCCTAATTTGTTGTAAGCTGAGCTCAGATACCATTTGTAACACCTCCGGTTAATGAATTTTTTATTTTTTTCTCGGTTAAGTTTTGTCTTCCCCATGGTTACATTAACCTTATGGGCATAAAGTGGTAGACCCCCTCGATCTACTCATGAGATATTTCCTCTACATAATGTAGGTGTAATTTTTTTTTTTTTTCTATCCCATATGCCCTTTGTAATTACCCTATATCAAATACATACTCCCATTATATATATATATAATCCCCACCATATATATATAATACCTATATCAAATACATATTCCCATTATATATATATAATACCCACAATATATATATAATACATATATCAAATACATACTCTATTATATATATAATACACAATATATATATAACACATATATCCTTGATATATGAAATACGCATCAACCAAGGGTGTGGAATCACCATGCCTTACAACTAAATAAATACATCCTCTATTTCTATGCATTGATAACGAGTGGTTAGTTAGACCGCCCTTCTAGATCTATGAGATATATATTACGCATACCTATAAAAATAATCTCCCTTCTTCGAACCACTATGGTTACTCTACTGTCTTGAGCGTATAAGGTGTATCGCACATATATATATCTCTGCTCTTTTTAAAGAGAGGGCTCGAATTTATAGGTCGGATACGGTCCATTTTAATTTGACATTTATTCAGCGAGTGGATTTTGAACATAATCCAAAAGGCATAGTTTAATTAATTCAAATGAACTATGTAGAGTTGTATAACGACTTACGTCTGCCATCATAGATTTTATACGCTCAGAACCGAGTCTATTTTTTCGAGTACTCGCCTCTTGGATTTATTATGAGCGAGTTTGACTTACAAATCCTTCGTGTACCCATGTTTGTTTGCGTTGTTTGTTTCCGCGGTGACCATCCAGCTATTATTGTATCATTTTCCCTCAAACATTCCGAGTAATGAGAATCAACCCTGTGTTTTGGGCGTAGTTGATTTGTCCACCCATACGGAATCATTACCGGAGAGCGTTTTGTAATTATCATTTGGATTCTAACCCTATGCGTGTTTCTGTGGTTTCATACGAGGAGGGTATACCATGTATTCTAATTTTTATGTTTGTCATGTTCGGGTAGTACGGGTGCTTGGTTCGAGAGTTTAACGTCGAGTTTGGTTCTCTTATTTTGTTTTCTTGGATGACTTTGCGGGTAGGGCGGCGTCGCTTCCCTTTGAGAGGAAAGTACTTTCTCTGTAGGCGTAACTTGTCCCCTACTCAACGAGTTGACGGATGGCTTGCTACTTGTCGATCTTTGCCCGTTGCCGATACTAAGCCGAATTACGTATCCGGAAGTGTAATGTTTCTAGGGTTACTCCTTACCTTCACGCATGCGAAGTGTAATATCTCCCCCTACCTTCTCTGTGTCCTTTACCATCGCCTGGTACTCGCCCATGGACGTGGCGAGTTTTTCCCAATCGACCTCGGGATTCTCAAATTTCGGGGCGGTGTGTTTTTAGGTTTACGGGGGTTTTCTTCTTCTTTTTTAAAATTGAGGGGTTTCGTGCTGAGTTATTTAACCATCTCACGACTCGTTTTGGAGTTTACTAAGATGTAGAGTTCTTAGTCAACTGGAAGGTTTGAGTTGCGAGCCAGCGATTCTAGCGTAAGATCTCTTCTCTGCTCTGCGTTGCATCTTTTGTGTAGTTTCTGTCTTTCGTAGACGATTGTCTAATCCCTTTTCCTGGTTGTTGTTTTTATTTCGGTGAGAGATCATGTCTCGGCAGGTTGTTCTAACGATTATAAGTCCATCGCTTCGTACGCATGTTGCACTACGGTTTGCTGTTAAGCTATATATATATTTTTTTCTTTGCATAGTTGTCGAGTGTTGCTCACGTAACTTCACGGTTTTTCTTATAGTAGTTTGTCTTATCACGTTATTGCGTTTGTACACGACAAGCATATATCGTGTAACAATCCGATTATCAGGTGGTTTCCATGGTTATTCCGGCGTCCGTGGTTAACATATTATTAGAGTTTTGTTTTTTTTTGGTTTCGAGTCGAGGACAAGATACTAAGATGATTGGCGAACCGTTTGATTATCCTCCACACACCGGTATTGCAGATCTGGTTATCCAATGTATAGATTAGCACGACACGAGGAGAAGCCCGAACTATCTTCGCGAGGTAAACCCTAACTCGTGTTGCGATTCTGAGAGGTTGATGCCTCGGGCCCCTGGTTAATCTATGTTTTCATTCGAATGATAAGGTTCATACTTCACCGGGAATCGTTTAGAAGCTGATGTCATGTTTTTCGTTGATAGGTTTTCTTTTGCACCTCTAATTTAAGCCCAGAAGTAAATCCGGTTTACCCTACTTAACGCATGCGATAATTACTTTCTGATCGATTCATTGTGTTCCAGATTAGATACTTGTCTAGCGTCTTTGGTCTTTATGCATATCGGTTTGACCAATTTTCGTTGCAAAGAAATTACAATCCGACATGATAACTGAGTTGTCATCCATGAGTAGGTTTCATAATTTGGTTATTATTGAAAGGTGAGATATGTCGTTTAATCTCATTTCAATTCTACGCCTCTCCTCATACATATAATGATTAAAATTGATTTAACCTCCCAGTCACCTATAAGGGTTATAGTGCTATTATTTTGTTTGACGCGAAGTCCGTATCTATTATATCATCTATCGGTCATGATTCAATGTAGTGCGCCTACATATAAGTCCGTTTTTCCACGCGATAGTCACATAAAAATCTCATTTTAATATATGTCGGGGTTTTTCCACCCATAGTCCCTTTTAATATCGAGTTCGATTCACATATATATAAATCTCCAATTTATTTTAATGTTTCTTGTTACCATATATATAGGTGTCGTTCTTGTATGTAATATATTACTAATTGTATCTATAATTCCTTGAAATTCGACTTGTAAAATTTTCTATTGGTGGTGCGCTAAGTGCACACTGGGAATTTTAAAAACATATACATGTATACCATGCTTGATCGTTATTATATTTTAATCTAGCATCAATTCTTTGCCCTAAAGGTATTTCAAGGGTTAGGAATGAATTCCCTACCAGATACACTATATTTGTTATGAAAGTTGTAATGCCTCTATAGTGTAGTTTCACTCTTTTCGAGTAATAAGGATACATTTTCTAAGTCCTTGCTTTTAAGTTATATTTTTCTTTGAGGTATATCTATATGCATTTTCTAGTGTTTGACTAGAGACTTTAATTATATTTTAAATCTTTTGCTACTATACTGTTCCAAGGCTTAAGGATAGATCTAGAAATGCAAAATATACATTTATAAGCTACTATAATACCCATATAGAATAAAATTTTGTTTTTTCTGTCACGACTTTGAATGTAAGATTTTATTATCCTACTTTCTTTCATATTTGTGGTGCACCATGTAACTTGATCTTGCTACCATATTGTTCTATCATACCTATGAGCACAATCATCACATTTGTATTTACTGGGAAACGAGAGAATATTTAATTATATGTAGAGATTAAGTAAACTTGATTTAAACCAACCTTGGTTTAGAGTTCTACGTAGTTTCTACTCTATGGAAATTACAGTCTCACAACCAACGGAGACACGAAAGGTGAATGCCTTGAGATGGATTCTTGCTAAATGTAGTACCAAATTTAACCATACTAATTCCCTTAAGTTTTATATGTAGCCAATTCATACCATTATAACATAGAATAACAAGGATTTAGAACATACCACAATCTGCAAATGACCAACCTCCCAACCTTAGAGTCCTCTTTGTCTCCCGAGGACTCACTCTGAGCAGAAATCACCTCCTAGAACGGATCAACCTCGTGATCACTCAGGAGCTTGGCTTATTTAAGCTCATAGTTCCACAAAGCATGTTTCTAATCTAGCGTCGGAATAGCGGGATGCTTTCTTTCTGTTTAGCCTAGGCTTCCCATTTTGGGACTCTTTCAAAGATGCTTTAAGCTTTTCCTCGAGCTCTCTGAGCTTTTTCTCACCTCTTCCCAACTACTCCTCTTCATTGGGGAAATTTAGATTCCTCCTCAAATCTAAATTAATTTCTTTCAAGGATTTTTTGAAAGATTTTTGGGGGATTTGTTGCCTTATCCATCCTCATGGATTTGGCGAAAGTGATCTCAAATTCTCTTTTTGGTCAAAAATGCAACATCAATTTATTTATTTTCTCAAATAAAATATGCAGATACATTCATACCATACTCATCCCTTGGGGTCCACCCCCTTAGGATTAAAGTTCAAATGTCTAACTCTAAAAATTCAACACACAAATTGGGGAGTGTTACACATAATTAATATTTTTAAGTCAAGAGATTCTAAGACCCAAGTGTGGTTTAATATTATAAACAAAAATAAATAATAAACCAAAGGATTTTATGTCATAAACCCAAGGAATTGGTGAAGCCAATGGATAAATATTAAAAACCTAAGGGATAAGTAAGGCAAAGTGATCAATATGAAAAACATAAGAGATTAATAAAGCTTGCGAATTAATATCTTAAACAGTATGATAAACTCACACGATCATTAATATTATAAAATCAAAAGAATAATATTAAAACTAAGAGATTAATATTATAGATATCATTTATATAAAAATCTTTAGATAAATACTATAAACGGTAAAATAAACATGGTTGAGCATGTTTGACTTAAACATTGAGACAATTATTGTCATAATGCAATGTTGGACGAAGAATGACCATGGTTTTACATGCTTGATTTTCATATTGTGACAATATTTTTTTCACTTTATGACATTCGGCCATGGAAGACCTCGATTGAATATGACCAAGCTATGATTAAAAATGGTAGCCCATTGTTGATTTTCATAAAGAGACAATGTTTTTTATAATGTGACATTGGACCATGCATTAATATTAAAGTGTATGAATAATATTTAATTCCTAATATTACCAACCAAAAGAAATAGGAAATGAAAGAGATTAATAAACCCTAATAATTAATATCTTAAAATCGAAACGTAAGAAATGAATAAACACTAAAAATTAATAATTTAAACTAAAGATATTAATAAACCGAATGGATTATTAATATTATAAACCAAAATGACTAAGAAACCGAAGGCTTTTTGTAACACCTCCCGATTCAAGAATTTTTTTAATGTTCCTATATACGGGAGCTTCGTTTACACTGGTTGTTTGAGTAAAGGAGTTAACTTTTACTTTTTCTGGTTAAAATCTCCTTTACTCACCTAGTATTTCTTATCACTTCAGGCTTTCTTTCCCACTACCCCTTCTTATAAGCATTAAATACTCCCCTTGTATACTTTACCATAATATACATCTCACTTCCATACTCCTTGGTGTTAGCAAGCGATATTAGTTTTAGACATAATATAAGCATAGGCTCTACGGTCATACACTGCATAATGCATGTATATATATATATATAAAACATCTATATCTATAGATGTCCTATCCCTGGACCATATTTTTTGAATTCACATAAGTATATGTCACATATATTTACACCATATATATATACCTATATATATATATATATAAAGTACGACCTTTGATACATTATACAACCCATACATTTATATAATACATAGGTATCTCTACCCTTTAATACTATGACATGAAAGGCGCACACGTATATGTATGACACCTATCTATATATATTTTTTAAAAACCCCCTTTTTATACATTAGCACGCAATTCGTATAGCTATAACACTTGTATATATCATTGCTAATATTATTGAACCCGCCTCATCATTCACTAACACGTCGAATATTGATTTTTGCATATAATATATTGGCACACACTCCTAGCTTAACACGTCGACGAGACTATGTCGTCGTGGAGCTTACGACGACAGTTCCATTGACATATACATCGCGAATTGGAACTTCATCATGCTACGTAGATGCGCGGGGTTAATGGGTTTGGTTTGAGGTCCGATTGTCGATTATGTGGCGTCGAGACCTACCTATTCATCCTACTCATAAAATTTAGTGGAGCGGTTTCACTTTACTACCATCCCTCTAATGCGGCGGTCGCAGAGCTGCTATGCTCGTTTTTGCATCGGGTGTGAATGGTTCCACTTTGTGATGCGGTCACCGGAATATGTGTGTTGATGTTTCTTACGCCTCGGTCAAATTAGCGTTATTCCACTTTGAACCAGTTCTATAAAATCGACTTGTTTATACGCAAAAATATGCCTATGCGTCTTGCGGCTATTGATAGGTACAACGAGCGTAGGGTTGTGATCGTATGCTATGATTTAACATGTGTTCTTGTGATGTACGATGGTTTTTGGTTGTAGGGCCGGCTTCTTGTTCGGGAGAGTTAAGCATTGGATGCGGTGTGTATGTACCCATGCTCTGTAAGTACGTTATGTGTCACGTTTCTTTTCGCTATTCTCTGCTGGCCCGACACGGAGTGCATCAATCCTGTATTGGGACCTTTTGAATACTAGGGTTATCCTACCTCCGAGTATGAATTCTAGGCATAGCACACTGGCGAGGATGGTACAAAAGGGCCGATCCTTGCAGTGCATGCGGACTATATCGTACTAGTAGATCGACGAAGTTGATTTTTCCCCGGATCGACATTGGGATTTTTCGACTTTACTGGGGCGGTGGGATTAGGGTTTTTTCCTACCCATCTGTTTGATCTTCGTGGCAACAATTCGATGTCATTCCTATTGTTCTCCTCCTAAGAGTATCTATATAGTTGGTTCGCTTTTAAGTTGGATCTTATTCTTGTCGTTGCGGTTGTCATTGTTCTCAATTTCTTTACCTACATGCATGATTCGTTTCCGGTGTGGTGTGCGAGAGATAATACAACGGCGTGCAAGTGTAAATCTTCTGCTCGTGAAAGAAACTCCACGCGGGGTTTATCATTTTCTTTTAACCCTACCTCTATCATTTGCTTTATACTGCATTTCTTCGAATATCGCGTGTAGTGCTGCCTCTAATTCGTTTTCGGGTTATTCGTGTGAGTTTGCGAAGACGAGTTTTTCCCCGGTTGCTCTCTTTAGGTTTCGGACCTCTCCTTGTCTTTATTAGTATAAATAATGGTAGTACGTTGATGTTACGACGAGTTGTTTGCCTCGTAGGGTTTCTCTTTTTGCGGGTCACGTATTTCCTCTGTCGATACTCGTCACCATGGATATAACCCATTATCCGTCTACACGCAGGGCCCTAATATTTTTCCCGAGTCTTTCTACGCTCGACGCCTTAGACTTCGATTGTGTTTGACTCAAGTTGGTTAACCTCACTACGATTACTGATATTTTCTTTCGCTACGTGACGAACCTATCTTATGAATTTTGTTTTATATGTTTTTATTAGCTTGGCTCGGTCATTTTCTTCCATCGGGCGATGGTGTTTTTGTGTTTTCGGTTAGTTTTGATACTCGTACATTCCTCATAAAAAGTTGGCATAGTCTACATCGCATTTCGAATTGATTTTTTTTTCTACTGTTACCATATATAAACATCTACTTGCTCGTAGTATATAGCCGTGGCCTCTGCGCAGAGATTATTTTGTTTTGATCTCGGCATTTGCTGCCTACGCGTTGTTTCTTAGATTTAATTGCCGCACTTGGTTAACTACACGAGTGTTTCAAAATTATATTGTGGTATTTTGCTCGGACAGAACCCTAAATTTCAATGATATATTTACGAGGGTGTGGCAGAAGGATTTTGTTTTTAATTTTATGTCCATGTACGGTGAGTCGACAAACCCGCCTATCTCAATAGGGTTTGACCATTCGTTCGCCTATCTACTTTAGAATTTGTATATATGTATAATGCGTGCGTTTAACTCATAAATTTTAAATCGTGGTTCATATGTATATATATAATGTTTTGCAACCACGATTTATTGAGAATCGAGCTCATACTAGTATGATTAATTCGCGGTTTATTTATTGTTTTCCTTTTTGATTGCACATTTACATATTTTACGAACTCATAGTGGAATTTAAAAGTATATGGAGTTCCCCCTATATGCTATATAGTTCAATGTTGGTAGTAAATTTCAAATGCAATGGCAACTATGTTTTGTGATAAATTGCTATGGCACTTCTATAGTATAGATTTACTTCTTGGCTTAATAAGAATACATATTCTAAAGTTCTTGCTCTATATTTATGTATAGTTTTGAATTATGATATGAGGCGAAGTAGATTACCATTCCTACATAAAAATTTTCTATTGAAATAAATATCCATAGACTTGAACCAATCATAGTTTAAAATCTTTATACCATTCTATTTTTACATATTAGTAATTTTCCATCATGCAACATAGAAAAAGTGCACCTCATGGTGTTCCTTCGGGATAAAAGTAGGGTCGATATAAAATCAAGCAATTATCTTTCTAACCTACATATGAGCATATATTTTCACCTTGGTATACATACATGTAATACAAATTAAATATTTATTCTCTTGTAGAGACCAAGTACCCTCGAATTTAAACCGTCTTTGGTTTAAAGTTTACTGTGAGTTTCTACTCTATGGATTTATGTTCTACAACTAACCCGAATCTGGAAGGTGAAAGCCTTAGGATGGACTGCGGTAAATGTAGTACTAAAATCACTCATATTAATAAAATTCGATTTTATATGTAGCCAATTCATACTTATCATAAGACAAAGTAACAAGAATTTGAGAACATACCACAATTGCAAATGACCAACCTCCCAACCTTAGAGTCCTCTTTGTCTCCCAGGACTCACCCCAGAGGCGAGATCACCTCCCAAGACGGACCAACCTGCGATCTACTTAGGGAGCAGCTTATTTAAGCTCATATTTCCCCAAAGCATGTTTCTAATGCTAACGTCCGGAATAGCGGGATGCTTTCTTTCTGTTTAGCCTAGGCTTCCCATTTTTGGGATTCTTTAAAGTCTGTTTTATGCTTTTCCTCGGCTTTTCAGCTTTTTCTTTACCTCTTCCCAACTACTCCTCTTCATTGGGGAAATTTAGATTCCTCCTCAGAATCTAAATTAATTTCTTTCAAGGATTTTTGAAAGATTGTGGGGATTTGTTGCCTTATCCATCCTCATGGATTTGGAAAGTGATCTCAAATTCTCATCTTGGTCAAAATGCACAATTATTTTATTTATTTCTTCAAATTAATTATGAAAATACATTCACACCATACTTATCCTTTGGGGTCCACTCCCCTTAGGACTTAAAGTTCACACATCTAATTTTTCAAATTCAACACAGAAATTGGGGGTGTTACAGCTTTACTATTATAAACCAAAGCAATTGGTGAACCCAAGGGATAAATATTAATATTATAAACCAAGAAATTAATAAAACATAAGAATTAATATTTTAAACTCAAGAGATTAATAAACCCTAAGACTTAAAATTTTAAACTTAAGAGATTAATAAATCCAAGGGGTTATTAACATTATAAACCAAAAGAATAAACCCAAGGTTTTAATATTACAAACCAAAGGAATTGGTTAGTCAGAAGTGATAAATATTAAAGACCTAAGGGATCAATAGAGACCATGGGATCAATATTAAAAAGCACAAAGAGATCAATAAACCATAAGAATCAATATTATGAAGTGACATATTAGAATCCCCAATATTACAAACTATAAGTATTAAACACAATATTATAAACCCTAATATTAAACCCAAATATTATAAACACGATGTATTAACCCCTAATTATAAAAAACTATATATTAAAATCTATACTATAACCCTACATATTACGCCATAATCAAAATCATAATATTAAAAACTCAAAAGATTAATAAAACTAAAGGGATCCATATTAAAAAAGAAAAAATACTAATAAAGCATAGGAGTTAATATTTTAAATACAAATGAAATACAAATGAATGATAAATTGACATGATTATTAATATTATAAACCGAAGAGAACAATTAACTTTAGGGATTGTTAATATTATAAACCCAATGAATTAAAAATATAAAGGATTAATAAACCAAATGGATTGATATAAAAAACCCAAGGAAATAATAAACCCAAGGGATTAATATTAAAAAGGCACAAAATTAATTAACCCCAATAATTAATATTTTAAACTAAAAAAAACTAGGATATTATTACCATAATAATCAACAGTTTAAACTCAAAGATTGATAAACCCAAAGGGATTATATATTATAAACCAAAAGAATGAATAAACGCAAGGGTTTATTATTATAAACCAAAGTAATCGATGAACCGAAGGAATAAATATTAAAAAATATACAAGACCAATAAGGTCGAGGGATCAATATTAAAATCACAAAAGATTACTAAACCCTAAGAATAAAGTTTTAAACTAAAAAAACCTAAGAAATTAATAAACCCTAATAATTAATATTTTAAATTATACGGTTCAATAAACCCTAGACATTATTAATATTATAAACCAAAAGAGGTAATAAACCCAAGGTTTAATACTATAAACCAAAGTAATTGGTGAACCCGTACGGGAGAAATATTAATATTATCAACCAAGAAAATAATAAACCCTAATAATTAATATTTTTAAATTCAAAGGATTAATAAACATTAAGAAATAATATTTTAAAGTTGAGAGATTAATAAACCCAAAGGATTATTCATATTATAAACAAAAAAGAACTAATAAAACCAAGGATTTGGTGAACCCGGTGGATAAATATTAAAAAACCTAAGGGATAAATAAGGCAAAAGGGATCAATATGAAAAACATAAGAGATTAATAAAGCTTGCAAATTAATATCTTAAACAAAAAGGTATGATAAACTCACATGATTATTAAAATTATAAAATCAAAAGGAATAATATTAAAACTAAGAGATTAATATTATAGATATCAATTATATAAAAACCTTTAGATAAATACTAAACATTAAAAGAAATATGGTTGAGCATGTTTGAATTAAACATTGAGACAATTTTTGTGATAATGCGACATTGGACAAAGAATGACCATGGTTTGCCATGGTTGATTTTCATATTGTGACAATATTTGTCACAATGTTACATTCGAGCATGGAAGATCTTGATTGACTATGACGAACGATGATTAACAACGGTAGTCCATGGTTTATTTTCATATAGAGACAATGTGTTTCATAATGTGACATTGGACCATTTAAAAACAAGAGATCAATAAACCCTAAAAATCAATATTATGAAGCGAAATATTATAATCCCTAATGTTATAAGTGTGAAAGTGTGAAGTTGGGTTACACTTTTTTGAGAATTAGAGATGGAAAATTTTTTTCCTCAACGGTTCGATTTAGAACATTTGAAAATTTTCAGCCAAACTATTAGAGAGTTCGAGTCGAACTTTCAAAATTAGTTCGGCCAAACTCGTTCTAGCATTTATATTTACGACGTACTAATGGCGTGGGAAAAATAGATTTTTGGCGGTAGATGGGAAAAAATGGCAACAAAGTTCAATGGAACTTTTATTTTCGCTGAACTTTTAAAATAGTTTAGCTGAAACTCATATTTTATAAATATATCACCCGCGAACTATTACAAGTTTCACATATTTTTCGCACATTTATTTTGTCATTTTCTGTGGTCCTGCTGCTCTATTGCGCTGTGGTGAGCTTTGTTGAATTGTTGCTCTATTGTTGCTCTGGAGTTGTGCCACGATGAATCCCTGCGAATTTCCAGGTAACTATTTAGTTTAATTGTGTGTATTCATTTATTTATTGTTTCTGTGAATTTTCTCCCATTTCTCCCTCAAGTTCTCTCTCAAGTTTTGAATGTTTGAATGTTCCTGTACTTCTATTTTTTATTTCGTTTTACAATGGATGCAGATATATACATAAGTTTTCACTTCTCTAAATTTTTGAATGCAAATATAATTCTCTGCATTCATTTTTTTTTAGGCTTGCACTTCCCTGAAATTCTAAATGCAAATATAATTTTGTGCAGTCATTTTTTTAATTGTTTCTCTATATTTTGTCCCTTTCCCCCCTTAAGTTCTCAATGTTTCTGTACTTCTATTTTTTATTTCTGCAAACATAAAACATAATTTTTTTTATCCATTTTTTTATTGTTTATTGTTTATGTGTATAAAAAAATCTAAATTTATAAAATTTATATTATAATTTTCTCATTCACTGGATCTAATTTAGTGGGTTAAATAATGTATCGTGCAAAGCTATTTCTACAACTTACATCTTGTCACTACCTGTCTGTTGGTCATGTTCATCCCCTGCTCACCTTGTGTGGCCACCTATTCCACGTACAGTGCCTCCACCTCATAAATTCCTATAGGCAGATGCCAACAGATGCCAAACTAATTCCTGTAAAATTTGAAAGTGAGTAATTCCTTTAAAATTTGAAATGGAATAATTCCTATAAAATTTTAAAGTGAATAATAATTTTACAACAGAATAATTCCTTTAAAATAGGTTTTTTTCTCATTTACTAGATCAAATTTATTGGGCTAAATAATATATGGTGTAAAGCTATTTCTCCAACTTGTAGCTCATCGCCACCTGTTTGTTGGTCATGATTGGTCCCCTGCTCACCTTGTGTGGCCACCTATTCATCTTAAAGTGCCTCCACCTCATCAATTGCTATAGATAGATGCCAACATATGCTAGACTAATTCCCGTAAAATTTGAAAGGGAGTAATTCATGTAAAATTTGAAAGGTAATAATTCCTATAAAATTTGAAAGGGAATAAGAATTTTATGATGAAATAATTCATGTGAAATAGGTGTTTTGCACTCTGTTTAGTAATTTTGTTTATTACACTATGGTTTTCTAGAGTGTTTTGTAACTAGGGTGCGCATTTATGTGGCTGTCATTATCTCTGACTGTTTTACACAGAATAAATATTCCACCTTTTCATGATCTTTTCATGAATTTAAGGCTCTGCAAAAAAGGTAATATTTCTTATCATATCATAAATTACCTTAAAAATGATAATATTTCTTATCATATCAGAATTTCATGAGTTGATCATCCCTAGAAAAGACAAAGTGGTTCTCATGATCTCTGACTATTTTTCACAGAATAAATATTCCACCTTTCCGTGATATTTTCATTAATTTAAGCCTCTTCAAAAAAGATAATATTTCTTATCATATTAGAACTTCCTTCAAAAAAGATGATATTTCTTATCATCTCAGAATTTGATGAGTTGATCATCCTCGGAAAAGACAAAGTGGCTGTCATGATCTCCGACTTTTTTGCAAAGAATAAATATTCCACCTTTTCATGATCTTTTCATGAATTTAAGCATCTGCATAAAAATATAATATTTCTTATCATACCAGAAATTCCTTCAAAAAAGATAATATTTCTTACCATAACAGAATTTAAGCCTCTACAAAAAAGATAATATTTCTTATCATAATATTTTTTGAACTTCCTTCATGATATCTATGGTTTCTCACCTTCGTTAAATATTGGGTAAAAGGTCATAGTCTTATCTTAATTTCTATTCTAATTCCCTTTCCTAACTTTGATTTTCCTTTTGACCTTTGAGATAAACCAATTCATTAAATATGATAGTCATCCCTTATAGGGAACTTACTATGGGTTTCTTAGTGGTTTCCAACCCTTATGATGATGTGAGGTGGTGTTTCAAACATGGGAGTAACTTGTGTTTTCATGTGATGCTCATGGGCCATGGTTTCTTCTGTGGGTTATAGACAGTTTAGTTCTACCTCCTAAGATAAAATTTCTAAAAAAATTCCCTTTATTCCTTAAATTCAAAATAGATCTATACTAAGGATTACTTTTTATATGTATTTCTACCATATAAATTCTAACGATAATTAATCACATATGTGTTAAAGTAGAATATGAAAAAATCCCCTTTTACACTTGGCTTGGCTCTTAGGTACATAGATGGGTGGGTTTGGGAATGTGGTTCACATGAAAAGTAATAGGGATTGATTTAGTGTAAACCTTTTAGAAGATCAACACTCAAATGATGAGAGAGAGAGAAACAACCTTTTATATTCAATGTAAAACACATGCATTAACATATAATTGTGACATTTTCCCTTCTTTCCAACTTAGTCCATCCTTCTAGAAAAATCCCTTTTAATGAAGCAGATATATCCATAGTGATCCATTGATATTTATTCACCAAAAACTATTCCATTTTGACTTATATATTTGAAAATTGTGCACATTGAATTTATGCATCTATATCTTTAAGCTAACCAACTATTTTATTACACCATAGGAATTATTTCGATATATCTACCATTTTAATGGGTCTATCACATTTCGAGAAAAACACGTTAGCCATAAAAGTTTCCCATTGATACGAAAATTGATTTGATACAAAACATAGATTTTAACCTTTTATAGTTGATTGTTTCAAATATATTTTTAAAAAAATGAAAAATATTCAATGTAAAACACATGCACACTAACATATAATTGCGATATTCTCCCTTTTTTCCAACTTAGTGGATATCCTTCTAGAAAAATCCCTTTCAATGAAGCAGATATATCCATAGTGATTCACTGATATTTGTTCACAAAAAAATATTCCATGCATATATTCAAAACTATGCTCATTAAATTTATGCATCTATATTTTTAAGCAACTCTAAACTATCTTATTACACAATCGGAATCATTTCGATGTATCTCCCACTTTAATGGGGTCTATCACATTTTGAGAAAAACACACTAGCCATGAAATTTTCCCATTGAAACCAAAAGTGATTTGATACAAAAGATAGGTTTTAATATTATATATTTTAATTGTTTCAAATAGATTTTTAATAAAATAAAAAATATTCAATGTAAAACACATAGTATTTATAAACAAAAGGTAATTTGATACAAAACATAGGTTTCAACCTTATATAGTTAATTGTTTTGAAAACAGTTTCTTAATAAAATGAGAAATATTCAACGTAAAACACATGCACATTAACATATAATTGTGATTTTTTCCGTTCTTTCCAACTAGTCCATCCTTCAAGAAATATCTCTTTTAATGAAGCAAATATATCCATAGTGATCCACTAATATTTTTTGACCAACAACTATTCCATTTTGGACTTATATATCTCAAAACTATGTTCATTGAATTTATGCATCTATATCTTTAAACTACTTGAAACTATTTTATTTTACCATAGGAATCATTTCGATATGTCTCCCATTTTAATGTGGTGTACAACATTTCAAGAAAGTACACATTAGCCATAAAAGTTTCACATTCAAACCAAAAGTGATTTGGTACAAAACATAGGTTTTAACCTTATATAGGCAATTGTTTCAAATAGATTCTTAATTTAAAATGAAAAATATTCAATGTAAAACACATGCATTAACATAGAATTATGATATTTTCCATTCTTTCCGACTTGGTGGACATCCTTCTAGAAAAATCCATTTTAAAGAAGTAGATATATCCATAGTGATCCATTGATATTTGTTCACAAACAAATCTTTCATTTTGGACTTATATATCTCAAAACTATTCTCATTGAATTTATGCATATATATATTAAAACTACTAGAAACTATTTTATTACACCATAGGAATCATTTCTATATATCTCCCATTTTAATGGGGTGTATAACATTTCGAGAAAAAACACATTAGCCATAAAAGTTTCCCATTGAAACCAAAACTGGTTTGATACAAAACATAGGTTTTAACCCTATATAGGTAATTGTTTCAAATAGATCATTAATTTAAAATAAAAAATATTCAATGTAAAACACATGCAGATTAACAAATAATTGTGATACTTTCCCTTCTTTCCAACTTGGTGGACATCCTTCTATAAAAATCCCTTTTAATGAAGCAACGATATACATAGTGATCCACCAATATTTGTTCACAAACAACTCTTCCATTTTGAACTTATATATCTAAAAACTATGCTCATTGAATTTATGCATCTATATTTTTAAACTACTTGAAACTATTTTATTACACCATAGGAATCATTTCGATATATCTCCCATTTTAATGGGGTGTATCACATTTCAAGAAAAAACACATTAGCCACAAAAGTTTCCCATTGAAACCAAAAGTGATTTGATATAGAACATAGGTTTTAACCTTATATAGGTAATTGTTTCAAATAAATTCTTAATTTAAAATGAAAAATATTCAATGTAAAACACATGCATATTAACATACAATTTTGATACTTTCCCTTCTTTCCAACTTAGTGGACATCCTTCTAGAAAAATCCATTTTAATGAAGCAAATATATCCATAGTTATCCACTGATATTTGTACACAAACAACTCTTCCATTTTGGACTTTTGTATCTCGAAACTATGCTCATTGAATTTATGTATATATATTTTTAAACTACTTGAAACTATTTTATTACACCATACGAATCATTTCAATATATCTCCCATTTTAATGGGGTGTATCACATTTCAAGAAAAAAAACATTAGCCATTAAATTTTCCCATTGAAACCAAAAGTGATTTAATACAAAACATAGGTTTTAACCATATATATAGGTGATTTTTTCAAATTACAGATTCTTAATTTAAAATGAAAAATATCCAATGTAAAACGCATGCATTCTTATACACCCTTATATCTACGTAAAGTAGTGTGAGTGATTCCACGGGTCCTCTACACCTTTCATAGGGTATAATTGGGACACGTAGTGTTAACTTCTACAAGTTCTATAGGAATAGTCTATAAATGGCCAGGTAGCCTCTGGATCTCATCTTTTCTTAAAGGTGACAATCGAGTAAATGCCCCTACAGTCAATCTCTGTAACAGATCTAAATATAAGTTCTTCATTTTAATATCCATAAACCTCAACAACTTTAAGGTAAACTGTGTACATCTCTCATTTCTCCCATAAATTCTTAGAAATAGTTTTCTAAAGCATGTACATTTAATGTTGGCTTTCTCCCATTATCTTTAAAGCATGTTTTTTTGTAAGTGCATAAAATAATTTTTCAAAGCATGTAATTTCATTTCTCTAATGATTTAAGGCCTAAAAATTGAACCTAAAGTGGAAGAAATCTCATAGAATTTTTAACTTCCATAGGATTTTAGCATGTCTGTTGAGTGTTAACTTCTAGAAGTTCTAAAGGCAGAGTATGTAAAGGGCCAGGTAGCCTCTAGATCTCATCTTTTCTCAAAGGAGACATATTCAGTAAATTCCCCTACAGTCAATCTTTGTAACCGATATTTAAATAGAAGTTCTTCATTTTAATATCCATGATCCTCAACCACTTTAAGGAAAACGGTGTACATGCGTCATGTCTCCCATAAATTCTTAGGAAAATTTTTAAAGCATGTACATGGCATGTTCCCTTTCTCCCATTAACTTTAAAGCATGTTTTTTGTAAGTCCATAAAATAATTTTGCAAAGCATGTAAATGTCATTTATCTGAAGCTTTAAGGCCTAAAAATTGAACCTAAATTGTCTTAAATCTCATAGAATTTTGAACTTCCATATGATTTTAGTGTATTTGTTGAATGTTAACTTCTACAAGTTCTAAAGGTAGAGTTTGTAAAGGGCCAAGTAGCCTCTACATCTCATCTTTTCTCAAAGGTGATATATCTAGTAAATGCCCCTACAGTCAATCTCTGTAACAGATGTAAATAGAAGTTCTTCATTTTCATATCCATAAACCACTACCACTCTAAGGAAAACCTTGTACATGTGTCATTTATCTTTTCTAAAAGGAGAAATATCCAGTAAATGCCTCTACAGTCAATCTCTGTAACATATCTAAATAGATTTTTTTCATTTTCATATCCGTAAACCGCTATCACTCTAAGGAAAACGTTGTACATGTGTCATTTCTCCCTTCTCCCTTAAAATTATAGGCAAACTTTAAGGCATGTGTCATTTATATTTCATTTCTTCCACAAACTCATAAGCGTGTGACTTTTGACATAAGTAGTTGTTTTAGTAAGTGCGTAAAATTTATTTCTCCCACAAACTAAAGGCTTCATCCCATTAATTCTAGATATGAATTATACCATAAACTTTTTAATTCAAAGTTCAAGATAAAAAATTCACATGTCATTTATCTCATGACCATGTGTCATTTCTCCCATGAATTTGCAATAAATGTCAATTTAATATATATTTTTATCGATTTTTTTTTCAAGTGATAAGAAAACCATTAAATATGGTTGAAAAATAAAAATTTTGCATAGAAGTTTCTCGCTATCCCAATCTAGGGAAAGCAGTGATTACATATGCACTTTAAAATATTGCGACTAGCACAGTCATCCAAAGGAAAATGAATATACCGAGAAGAAAAAAAACAACGAGGCATATTATATTGGATTGATAGAAGGCTTGGAAATAATTATGGAGTATGGATGATGCATTGTAGTTTTCACCAATTCTGAACTTGTGTGTAACTAGATGAATGGCATGTACCAAGTTAAGAAGGAGAGGCTAAAAGAACTGCATGGAATAGCAAACAAAATTGTTAGCCAATTTCAATTTTTTAGTATAAGACATTGTTAAAATGTGAATAAGATGTCTGCTGATGATCTGGTCAAAATGGGCAATATAGATTAAGTTAATTTATGATAATTTATCATAGATCCCTACCATTCCCCGTCCCGCACAATGGAGGACCCATTATGTGACCTGTGAACACTGTCATGCCTTGAAAACATCATCGATGCATCCCTCTGAGTATGAGCTTCATTTTCCCTTGAGACAACTCCTTGCAAAACTCATGAAAAACATCTCTTTTTGCATTGGCGCGGGTAGACAGTTCAGTTCTCGTGCCAATCAGGGAAATCCTGTAAAGAGGTCGCGCCACTTGGCGCTCTGTCATAGAGCAGCAATCGCGCCACCCATTTTAGGGACTGTTTTTTAAATATGGATGGCGGAAGTTGAGTTCAAACAAACTCACAACCATTGCCTATCTTGAGTTGGGAGGGTTGGCTGCGGGAGTTCTATGGAAGGGAAGTGGTTTTGCCACCTTCTATGGAACCTTCCTTGTTGATAGGGCCAATCCCATAATAATAGGGATCCCAACTCCCTCCTTCCCCATCTATAAAAGCCTGCTCAGATCCATGGCAAGCTAGTCTTGAAGTGCTGAAGCTTTGCATCTCCCTATTCCCAAGTGCCTTTGTGTTGTAAAGAATCCCTTCTTTCCCTTAAGGCCCATTCAAGTGAGGAGACCATTGTTACGAGACTCTGGAGAAGTTTCCCTTTCCCTTGGCGAGCTTTGCGAGACGTGGACGACCGGAGACCCGCTCGAAGGAGGCTGCAACGTCAGAACTTGGTTGTAACTTCTATTCGTTTATCATTTTAATAGATGACTATGATTATGGTTCCACTCCTTTTTCCATCATGTTAATGCGAGTAATATCTTTTCTGACCGATGTTTAGTTACGTATGTTGGTTCCTATGCTTGTATCTGTTCGTTTCTTCTGTGTGCAGGTGTTCATCCGTGGAGATCGCGGAAGGATTGTGATCTGCCAGGGCTGAAGGACGGGGACATCTCTTCTTTAGATCTAGCGTTGGAATCCAGGTAGGCTCTTATCCCAAGTCTTTCATTCGTAACTAGGAGCTTGCGTCATAGCATTGTTTGTTTGTTGCTAGACCCCTGCTGGGCTAGTAGGGATCGCCTCTGTCCGCAGAGGAGATTTACCTCCTCAACAAATTGGCGACTCCGCTGGGGATCGTCCGGTCCTCCTTGTCTTGTTTATGATTGTTTCGCCTTGATTGTTTCTCCTTGCTTGATGAACCTTCTGGGTTGGATTCTTTCATTATTTTAGCTTCTTGGTTTGCTTAGCTTGTATTGGTCTATTTTCAGAATAGCTTGTTTTTTAATTTTTATTGAAGAACTCGACTGGCGCGGGTTTTAACCCGACAGTCGCGCCACTTGGCGCTTGTTGCATTTGTCTGTCTCGCGCCAATCGGCCTCTGGCGCCAGTTTCAAGTCCACAGTCGCGCCACCCCTGTGACTTTTTGAGTTTCTTCATTTTTTAGCTTTCTGAGCTTGACCAGTACTTTTCTTCTTGATTTCCTGATTGTCTGAGTGTGTTGGAGTCTTGTTTGGCTGGAATTCACCGCTATCCTTTGGTTGTTTGCCTCTATCTACCGATTTCACGTTTTGAGCCCTAGGGCATCTAGTGGCTTAGTGTATCGAGCCCTCCTTGGGAGTTTAGGTGTCTTGATTGTCCTGTCAACTTGTTGATTGATTCTCCGCATTCTCTTAACAGTCTTTGATTGTTTTGCTGCGTCTTTTGAGTGATTGTTTGTTCCTTCATTCGGAATTCGTTTGCCCTTGCTTTGGACCTAGATCACACGGTCCATCGGAAGCTTTTGAGTCTTTCTTTGCTTTGAGAGACTTTGGGTCGATTTGGAGATTTGGTTGCTTGCATTGTTGAGTGAATTTTGTTTGTTTCGCTCTCTTGGATATCATTTCTCAAATTGTTCCTTTTGTTTTCAGTGCACATTAGCCATTAAACATTGAAAATAAAAAAAAATCTCTTTTGTTTTGATTAATTAGTGCAAATTGTGATCTTTTCCATATCGCTAGTGATTAGTGTTTGAATGAAAAGTGTTCAATTGCATTAGTTGCATAGTTTATCAGCCAAATATACCTTCGGCTCTGATACCAGTTGTTAGAAAAATTAAATATTACAGAGCAATGAAACACATAAAATATGCGGAAAATACAAGCACACAAAACACATAAAACCAGAGAGACACAGATATACGTGGTTCACCCAGTTTGGGCTACGTCCACCCCGAACAGCCAGTCCTTCCTTTATATTATCCAACAAAATGAAGAGACAAAACCTACAGTAGATCTGCTGTAATATCCTCTGTTCTCTCTCACAGTCTCCCTCTCTATTTCTCGCTCCAAGAATACACACCTTATACCACAGCCGCAATACAATGCCCCCATATATACAAGGGGGTTGCCTTCTAGGGAAAAAAACCCTAATCTAAACATAACTTCTACCGTTAGATCATTTGCCTAATGAACGGCCTAGATTGACTAGAAATTACTATACTTTTACAAGGCAATTTTACATCTGTACCCCTGGACCCCCCATGGCAGCGATTAAATTTCAGGCAGCGTTTCCGCCCCTTTTAAGGTACAGGGGTCCAATGCTGTGATACAAAGTAAACAAGATAATCAGGCTCCATACCCAACAGGCTAGGCCGAAGGGGCTAGCCTGATATATGTTAAAATATGGGTTTTCAACCCTTTTTAATGCAATTTGAGGCCAAAAAGGGGTAACGGTAGAGGAAAAAGGGGCTATTAAACCAAACAAAGGGTATTTGAAGGGTTTAAGAGGGAATTTGGAGGTAAAGAGGGAGACTTTGACAAAGGGGAAAAAGGGATAAAATGGGGCATTCCACAGGGATAAAAGGGGAAAATGAAGGCCTCTTTGAGCACAATTCTTTACAATTAGTGAGGCTTTTTGGGAGGAAACAGCAGTGAGGATCTTTTTAGAGGAAATGGACACACAGAGGCTTCAAGGATGAGATATTTTCATGGGAAATGTGTCTCTTGAAGGCTCATAAAACAATTTAGCCACCTGTTTGCTTGACAAAAACTTCATAGGTGGCTAACACTATGCATGACTCTGAAGCCTCACACAACCTTATGCCAAAGGTGATAATGGAAAGGCTAGGACTAGAAATAACCAGACCTTACAGGGATTTATATTCTTTTGACTCTAGCAGAGTAAAATGCCTTGGCCTAATTAAAGACCTTTGTGTGAGTTTGACTCAAATACTAGCCAAGTGCATGGTTATGTATGTTGTGGTGGCTGATGTGCCTCCTAAGTATGGCATGTTGTTGTCAAGATCATGGGGTGCCAAGATACAAGGTACAATGTAGATGGATGGGACATATGCCACTATCCCTGTCTTCAGCCAGCTTAGAAGACTATATAGAGAGGCGCACATGAAATTCATGGTCAGTAGCCCAGAAAAGCCAGAAAATTCCCCCATTTACTCTGTCCATACTAACCTAGATTCGTTTATCCTTTATAATGATGAATCCTCAAATAAGCCAGAGCTAGAAGACAACAACTTAGATAACCACTTGGAGGCCCCAAATCTAGAAATAATGGCAGTTCTAGGTATGGAAGAAAACGAGAGAGAAACTTTTGAATAGTGCGTTGAAACAACAAACCAGAGTGAACAAAGCCAAGATGGAAAACAACAGACTACCCGTCACACTGAACTCTATGAAAATCCTAAGGAACGAGACCCATCACCACATGTTGCGGATCTCAGAAAAAAACATAATGATGATCAAGGTAATAGGGATCAAAATGATGTTAACAATCCCATATGGTGCATGAAATTCGACGGGTCTTGCACTAAAAAGAGTGCGGGAGCTGGGGTATGGTTGGTCGACACTGAAAAAAATTACTCCGAGAGCCATGCTTTCAGGCTAGATTTCAGATGCACTAACAACATCGCAGAGTATGAGGCTCTCATCCTAGGATTGTGTCTATTGAAAGAACTAGGGGCCAAGAAGATAATTGTTTAGGGAGACTCAGAATTAGTCATCAAATAGGTAAATGGAGAATATGCCGTTAAGCATCCCAGACTAAGGGTATACCGAAATAATGCCATAGATTTCCTGAAAACATTTGCAAAATATGAACTCGTGTTTGTCCCAAGGAGTCAAAACATAATTGCAAACGAATTGGCCTGCGCTGCTAGTTCATGCCAGGAATCACCTAGTGACAAAAAGATCATCATTCGAGCAAAATATAGACCTGCAGTGCCAGATAATGAGAAATATTGGTAGGTCTTTGAGGGCGACAAACAAATAGAGGAGTTCCTGCTTGGCAGAAACGAGTTTGAATTATCTGATTCAGATTCTAAATTCGATGAAAATTGCCTAAACAAAGAGCCCCCTGAAGAAGAAAAACCATCTGGTCCCATAAAAATCAACATGTTAACTAAAAAACTTGGAACTCATACTAAAGAGTACGAGGACACAGAAAACAAAGACATTGAGGTATTGCCGTCAAAAGAAAAGAACATACCTAAGGGGCTAGCACCACTAGAGGACCTTTTTTATTTTAACGACGTGCAAAGAAACCCACAGTAGAATACACAGAATCTGATGTTGAGGAATGCAACGTAGGCACCAAGGATAAGCCTACAATGATTAAAATAGCTAGGTCCTTGCCAGTAAACATGAAAAGGAAATACATTGACTTGTTTGAAGAGTTTGTTGATGTGTTTTCCTGGAGCTATGAAGATTTAAAAGCCTACGACATATAAATCATCCAGCACAAGATCCCATTGAAAGAAAACCAAAAACCCTTTAGGCAAAAACTGCGTCGAATTAACCCAATGCAACTGCCTCTAGTGGAAAATGAAATCAAGAAAATGTATGATGCAGAAATCATTGTGCCTGTAAGGTTTTTAGATTGGGTTTCTAACCTTGTAGCTATGAGGAAAAAGACAGGAGAAATCAGAGTGTGCATTGATTTCAGAAACCTTAACAGAGCCTCCCTAAAGGACAATTACCCTTTACCCAAAACGGAACACATTCTACAAAGGGTAGTTGGTTCAAAGAGGATTTCTGTGTTAGATGGTTTTTCAGGGTATCACCAGGTTTTAGTACTTCCAGAAGACCAACTCAAGACATCTTTCACCACTCCTTGGGGCACTTTCATGTATGTGAAAATGCCTTTTGGATTAATGAATTCTGGGGCCACTTTTCAAAGGGGCATGGACATTGCATTTTCAAAAGAAATAGGGCACTTCATTGTAATTTACCTTGATGACATAATAGTTTATTCCAAATCTGATGAAGAACACCTTAAACATCTAAGGAAGGTATTTGAAAAATGCAGAAGATTTGGGCTATCTTTAAATCCCAAAAAGACAGTATTTGGCCTACAAGAGGGTAAACTCCTTGGCCATATTATATCATAAAAGGGGATTAAAATAGATCCAAAAAGAGTTGAGGGAATACTTCATATTAGCCAACCAAGAAACATAAAATAATTACAGTTCTTTATTGGAAAAATTAACTTCTTAAGGAGGTTTATTCCCAACTTAGCAGAGCTCCTTAGAAACATGACTAATATGCTCAAAAAAGAAGTGGGAGTGAAGTGGAATGTAGAAACCAAAAGATCCTTCAAATTGGTAAAACATGCACTCACCTAGGCACCAGTCCTAATCAGCCCAGACTTTTCAAAATATTTCCTTATTTTCTTCTTTGCCTCAAAGCATACCGTGGCTACAGTCCTGTTGGAGAAAAACCCAAAGGGACAGGAACAGCCTATTGCTTTTTTCAGCAAGGCTTTAAGGGATGCACCCTTGAAATATAACATAATGGAAAAATAGGCCTATGATTTGGTAAAGGCCTTAAAATACTTTAGGGTGTATATTCTACATTCCCACATCATTGCTTATGTGCCTAACATAGTGGTAAAATAAATCTTGTCACAAGACCCGGATGGAAAGAGGGGCAAATGGATTGCTGTAATATTAGAGTATGATTTCGAAATCAAACCCACCAAACTCATTAAAGGTCAGGGCTTGGCTCAATTAATGGCTGAATCTAATCTACAAGCCCTTGACATTAACATGGTAGATTCCTTGGATGAACACGAAGAATTACTTGCTCCCACTGTGGAAGAACAGTTCCAAAACTCACCTTGGTATGCTGACATTTTGTATGTACTTACAAATCTTAATGCTCCTCCTGATTTATCAAAAACAAAAGAAATTTTTTTAAAGTTGAAAGCTAGGAATTATTTCATCTTGAATGAATGTTTATATTGGAAAAATGCTAATGGTTTATTGCTTAAATGTTTGCCTGAAGTTGATGTAGAGAGGATCAAGCATGAATTCCATGAAGGAGAGTGTGGAGGTCATCTCTACTGGAAAACCACAGCCAATAAAATCCTTAGAGCTGCCTATTACTGGCCCACCCTCTTCCAAGATGTCCATAAAATGATAGGAGCCTACCACAAGTGCCAAGTTTTTGAGGGCAAAAGAAAACTCCTTCATTTACCATTACAACCTATCATTGTTGAAGCTTCTTTTCAACAGCGGGGCCTAGATTTCATAGGAGAAATCCATCCTGCTTCATCTTCCCAACATAAATGGATTCTCACAGCCACTAACTACTTCACAAAGTGGATGGAGGCCATCCCTTCTAGGAATGCCATAGATTCTATCATTGTAAAATTTCTTGAAGACCATATCCTGTCTAGATTCGGCTGCCCTAGGAATATTATTACTGATAATGCTGCTACTTTTGGTTCCAAAAAGATGATTGATTTTTGTCACAGGTATCAGATTACACTCTGTCATTCTATTGCTTATTACCCTCAAGGTAATGGGTTAGCAGAATCATCAAATAAAATTTTGGTGACCATCATCAAGAAGCTGCTTGAGGAAAATAAAAAATCATGGCATAACAAGTTGGTGCATGCTTTGTGGGCAGACAGGTTGACCACAAAGAATTCCATTGGAATGTCCCATTACCAGCTTGTTTATGGATCAGATGCAGTGTTTCCTACCGGCCTAGGTGTACCAGTGATAAAATTATTCCAAGAAATACAATCAGAAGAGGACAGCATGATAAGGAGGATCAATCAGAAAATACATCTCCAACAGACAAGGGAAGAGGTCTACAATATAGCTCAGAAGGTGCAAGAGAACATAAAGAAGTTGTTTGACAAGAGAACAAAGGCTCATGACTTCAACATTGGAGACAAGGTACTCAAATGGGACTCCAGAAGAGAAGATAAGGGTAAACATGGAAAATTTGACAGTTTGTGGCAAGGTCGTTATATTATTCAGTCCACCATTGGTCCAAATGCCTTTTTTCTGCAAGAGTTAGATGGCTCAGATCTGTTTGGGGGCCCTGTCAATGGCAGGGTGCTCAAGCATTACCACTGATGAGTTCAATTTTGAAGCTTTCATTTCCATTGTAAATACCATTTCTTTGTTCAGTTTCACAAAAAAGAAAAATACAAAAACAACGAAAGATAGAAAAGAGGGCAGATTGTAAAAACAATAAAGGTACAACCCCATACCAACAAAAAGAGAAAAAAATATGAAAGTGTGCAAGCTCAAATGCCACTCTTGAAAACACACTTCTATTTAGTCAAATAGCCTAATCTTGACTAATTAGTTTTAAATTTACTATTGATAGGATAGTGAATTTGATTTCCCAAACTGTTTAAACTTGGCTTATCAGTAGATATATTATGATAGAAATTAAAGGTTCAAACATGCTCAAAACATGAACCTAAGTTTCCGAGAAAGATTGACTCTAATCTATTTTTAATTCTGAGTCAAAACAGAGGTGAATCTGGTTCTAATCAACTCAAAATCTGAACCAGTCAGACAAAGAAGGAATAGTTCAAACAAAACTAAAAATAGAACTGTAAAGAGAAGGAAGTGCTTCAACTTTCAGATCTTAAGCCTTCCATTTTTTATTTAAACCTTCTGCGAAATAAATATCTATGTGCAGCTTGTTTTTTATGCCATAGATCACAGCAAGTCAAACAGTTTAATCTTGACTTGACTGTTTTTAAATTTCTGTTCTAGAATTTAGAGAATAAAATCTGTTGGACAGTTTAATCCCAACAGACGGTAGATTAGGTAGAGGATTATATGGACTCAACTGTTTAATCTGAGTCCATGGAGAAATAAGGAGTAGAAATAGATTAGATTTCCTATTTTCAAAAGAATAAAATGTTGTAAAAGAGTTTTCCAATCCAAGTGCACTCTAATAAAGAAAAAATGTTAGATCAGTAGGATTGGGTAGGTAGAAAGCTTGTTGACGAAGATCCATTGTTTTTCATGGCAGCTAATATGTTTTCAGAAAAAGAAGATCATCCAAGAAAAGAAGGCAACCCATTGGATGAGGCATTGATCAACCTTCCAAATAAATGGAGGTCTAAAGTTTTTTATGCCTTCAAGAAGGCACCATCCCCAAGTGGAGCCACTGTTGGCCACCTATAAAATTTTTTCTATCAAAAGGTGGCCAAAATATTGTTTAGCCTTCCAAAAACAATTTCATTGCCAAAATGTTATCTCTTGAAGCCTCTGGAAGATCTCACGCCCTTTTCTGAAAATCTTCACTGCTCTTTCCCTTCAGAACTTAGAAATTCTGCTAAAAATTCCATGAGAAAGACTGCTACAAAATCCCCTTTTGTCCCTGTTATCACTCAGATTTTCCTTGAATTTTTTGGAAGAGGAAAGGGGTCCGAGGTAACCACAAACCAAATTTTAGGTACAGAATCTAGCCAATCTGTACCCAGAGAGGACTCTCTCTGTATGTCTTAGCTTTGTTTGAAAGGTATTAGGCTAGTTATGAAAGTTCAGGGATTTTGATTGAAATTTGGGTGATGAAATTCTATAGCTAAGGGTAAGACTGAGTAATTTAGGCCATTGGGCTAATGGAGTCAAAGAAAGATGGATTTAACTATATTAAGTTTCTTAACAAGATATGGTTTCACAGGGTAAGGTAATCAAATAGGGAACAATCATAAATCTAAATAGAATGAAATGGACTCGAAATGGATGAAGGGAAACTAAGAATCCTTCAACACTTTCAAAAGATGGAAATTGAGTGATTATTAATAAAGAGAAATTAAGAATTCTTTACTAAATAATCAAAATGTATAAACTAGAAAACAGGAGCAATCAAGAATTCACTGTTTTAAGCTAGTTTAGAAGAAAACATTTAGAATAACAACGATTGAAAGCAGATTGCACTTAAGTTCTTTTTGATTTATTCTTTTTTGTTAATCATTCAGATATGAAACAAAAATGGTATAATAAAAAAGTATAAAACTTTTAAAACATAAGAGATAGATGACTTATTGATCCATTTTCTGACACAAGAATCCTGTGAAAAGACTTTTGCATCAATTCCTTATCCAGCAAGCCATACAAAATTTGTCCAACAACACTTTATTCCAAAGTAATCAATGTTACAGAAAAGTCTAAGAATCCACCCCTCAATACCCCAATTGAGGGAGTATTTATACAAAAAATTATAAAAATTATCTCATAACAAATTGAGATATAATCTAGGATGACTCATGAGTATTTTATAACAAACTAGAGACAGATGGTCTCGTGGATAAGATAAAAGATAACCGATGTTGTGTTGTTCCCTTTTTAAAAGAATGTGCTAAGGCAGGCCCTATGATTAGGATTTTTTTTGTCCTCTTTAGTAGCTCTGTGATGGCTGCTCTGTTTTACTGATTTTCTTTATCTGCACTGATACACTTTGACCTCCGTTTATCCTTTTATCCTTCTTATCATGACTTACTGTAGTAAATAATCAAAAATTCATGTGAGGATAATTTTTACAAAAGTTCTAACATTTCTTCCCACCATTGAGATTCCGGTATTCTGGTTCTTTGCAGCTTCCTTAGATTTTCATCTATCTCTGTATATCTGAAGAAAGTAGGCTGAATTGGGAATAAATGCTTTACCTCATGCTCGAGATAAAACAAATTTTCCAATCTGTCATGAATAGTTTTGCCTATAGGCAATGCTGCTGCTGCTAATGAACTAGTTGAGGAGCTGGCCTGACCATGAGCATGCTTATCCAATTTCTCAACATAATTTTCAAGGCGCATTGGTTTATCATCTGAAACCAAAGGACTTGGCAATCCTTTATTCAATAGAATATCCAATCTTTTTGTGAAGGCAGTGATTTCTTCTTGCATATCAGAGCATCTACGTTCTAGATTCTGCATCAAAGTTCTTTTAGTAAAAACTCTTTTTATCTCCAAAATTGTTCCTGTTCTGTCTTGAATGCCTAGTTATTCAAGTTGATATCTGTTCTTAGTATTCAAAAAGTGTATAAGTTCATTGGCTTCTTCAGGCATGTTTCCTAATTCTTCTCTTGCTTTTAGAATTTCTTCCAGAGCCAATTTAACTAAATCATTCTGCTCATACATTATTTGAATTGATGGCCAGACATCATTTATTGACTGAATGATGTTGGTCCAAAGAAATTCTTTTATTTGCTTTAAAGGCTTCTCCAATGCTTTGACCAATTTTTCTAATTTGTTGACCTCTCTTGTTTTTTCTGCAACACTGATCTTCGAGAGATCATATTTTTGTTCTAAAGTGGTGAATTGTACCTTTGTTCTTTGGAGGTCTGTCACTTGGAGTTTCAATTCCTCCATTGACTTTATTAATTATTCGGTACTTAAATTGGAAGTATTTCCCTGTGATAATTCTATTGGCTAACCTGTTGTCGTTGTACCTGTAATCACTTCTGTTGTAGATGCTGGAATATTAGGTTTCTTGTCTTTTAATGCCTTTTCAATCTCTTTTTTAGTCTCATTTAGTTTCTCATTCAATTTCAAGAGAAAATCCATCAATTCTTCTTCAGAGTTTTTCTTTATAATTTCTGCAGTCTGTGGATGCCTTGAGGATGGTAACTTCGGTTGTTTTCTCAAGGCTAGAATATCATCATCTTTCTTCTTAATCAAAGCTTCTATAACCTTGACATCTTTGGGATTATGACCCAATCCAATAATTATTTCCTCCAAAGTCTTTATTCTGTTGTCCTTAGCCTGAGAAGAGGCTTTTTCAAGATGCAATTGAGCATTAGTATTCTCCAAAGAATCCTGTAATTTTTGGGTCATCATTGATTTATCAGTCAGAGTAGAATAAATCATTTCACTTGTTTGTTTGTGTAACTCAATCTGATCCAAAGGATGAATCTCCTTTGCTATGACTTCAAAATTATTTCTGATATAATCTGCAGCTGTTTGAGGCTGTTGCACTTTGGGTTTGAAGTGACTCATTACCATTTTACCCTGCTAGATGTCATAGGCTGACATCAATCTTTGTTGATTTTTAGGAGCCATCTTCAAATATTGATTGTAAACTTGAAGTCTTAGTGGATCATTTCTGGCATTTATATTTATAAATGTCATTTTAATATCCTAGGCATATTTCACTGGTGGTTTGAAAGAAGATACTTATGCACTTTGCTGCCTTTGTAGCTCTTTCCTCTGTGAATTAGTAGATGTTCCACTGATTGTACATGTTTGCTGACTACCTAATTCTTCTCTCCTCTGACTTTCAGGGATTTCTTGAATAGGTTCTACTTTTGGAAGAGGATTTAATTTTTGTCTTTTAAAATTAGGTTGTTCTGAAGATCCACTGATAGGGGTAGCTATTTCTGCATCTCTCTTCTTATCTTTTTCTACATTGAGAGGAGTTTGCAAAACTGAAATTTCTGCCACATTAATCTGAGTAGGAGAAATTTGTTTTTGACCCTGTTATTTAGAAGTTTTAGGCTGTTTAGTCATTGTGAATTTCTGTGTAGCTTGTATATCAGCCTCTTTCTCCTTCCCTTTAGATGCTACTATGGCTGATGCACTGATTTCCTGTAAATTTTGCTGAGAGGTTCCAGTAGAAGAAGGACCAATACCTGGTCTTTGCACCTGTCCAAAAGAGTCTAGGTCAAGTATTTTTTCAAGGTCTTTCATAACATTTTCAACACTGACCTGTTCACTATCTTGTTCTATCAATGTCCCTTCCATCCATTCATCCATATTGACATATTGTTCAATTTCTGGGATTCTATGATGAATGTATGGTGATAATTTTTTTTTCATCCTTCTATCGCAAATAAAGCTGTTTGGGTCATAAGGTACCCAGTAGAAACTTTTTTGCAATTTGAGATAGTCTTCTAAGATTCTTTCAGCTTCTTTTCCAGCATCCCTAGAGTTTCAAACAAAAGGACCTAATTGACTCTTAATTATGAGTTGAGATTTTTTCTTTGCGTTGCAAAAATGGACTATGTCTGAATTTATCATCTGTCTGAAATACTCTAAGGAAAAGAGCCTCATTGGGACATATTTTGGTAACTTGAAAGGGCATAAGTCACACCCATATATTCTGATTTCTGTGTGATTCGGATATAGGTACCAATCACCTATCCTGTATTGCTTTGAGAGTTGGAGAATTTTCTTGATATCACTATTGACCCAAGGAGGGGAAGCTCCTGTTAATAAGGTGGTTGCAGGGTGTACAAATAGGTCAATGAAATCATTATAATAATAAGGAGAATCAGAGGAATTATGACTGATTGCAGAACAAAATATTACAGACCTAGGATTTCCTTTGGCATCAAGTTTCATGACATTGAAAGGGAAACTCTCTGATTGATAGTAAAGCATGAGATGGTATATAATAGAAGAATATTTAAACACTCTTTCATTTTCTAATCTCATGAACTGATCATGGATTTTATGAGCAATGTGGGAAGAAAAATCATATTTGACAGCAGGGGGCTGTCCAGGGGTAAAAATTGAAAACAATACTAGGGTTAATTTATCAACATATTCACTAGTATTGAAACCCATTATAGAAGATATCATATTCAAAATAAGTCTGCCCACATCAGCGAAAAAGGTATAACCATAAGGGGGAGGGCCTTTGGGCTGATGCTTTGGCAACATGAAAGTTTGGCATAGGTGATTCAACTCTTCTTAAGATAAATTGGCTAATTTTTAAAGTAAATCTCCCATGGAAAGGGGAGTCAGGGGTTGACCAGGTTGAAACTGTAACATTTCGTTGATAAACTGAGCAGTTATTGGGAAAAGGACGGTTTGACTCAGGGAAAAGACTGCTCGCTGATTGGGATCATAATTGGCATGGCAGTAATGGATTATTTCAGGGAAAATGTGGACTGAGGGGAGAAGATATATTGGAAGATTGGATTCCCATAGTCCAAAAATGTCAGATCCGTTCAGGTAGTTATCTCTGCAGTGGCAAAAAATTTGAAGAGGATTTTCACTGAGGACAAGATATTTAATTTGGAAATCCCTATTTGCTAGAGGCAGATAGTCTAAATCTCTGTGAGAGGCATTCAGTGGTGTGACATTCAAAGCCATGGGAATTTCCATTTCTGGTTTCTTGTGGATTCAGAAATGAATTTGGGTTTTGATGAAAAAACGAGTACAATCACAGGTTTGGGAATGCAATTGCAATTTTGGGAATTGAGGAATAAAATGAAGACCAATTTTAAACCTTGTTTCAGTTTTTCGTGTGGAATTAAAACAAAAACCAGGATTTTGCAGAGTTCAACGGGAAATTGGGTAAATACCTATTTTCCAGGAAATGAACAGTAACTAAAACATGTGTTGGCTATGGTGGATGAATTCTGGATTACTCAACTGCAATTTTCCTCAGCAAGGTGAAGGTTGACAATCTCCGACAGTTGATTTTGGAATTCGTTGCATGGGACACTGGTCACTGCATGGAATAGTGAAAATGACGCGGGTTCATTTTTTTTATTTGCAAAGTCAAAGGTTGGCGGGTTTTTTATTTTTTATTTTTTAATGGATGATGTCAGCAAGTACGGTGGATTTGTCATGGGAGGCAAGCGGTAAGTGGTATTCATCGCACAGCTTTTGGGGACGGGCGGTTTAGCGAAGGGCAAGCGATTCCATACAATATACGACACGTGGCGCAACACTGTTCAGAAAACCGTTTGGCCATCGCGCGTTATCGTTCGGACGTGGAGGCACAGCGATATGGATGAAAACCGTAGATCCTGGGTTGGTTGATCAAACGATCATCGGGAAAGGGAGATGACAGAGAGATAATAGGGCGGGCCCAATGCAATCAAATATAATTTAATCACGTCGGGGGTGATTTGATTGTTGGATTAGGATATTTATTAACCATGAGGGTTAATTAACTTATTTTAAATGCGGCGGGGATAAGGGCTCATGATTTGATTAATTAATCACCATATTAAGGTTATATTTCAACCAAAGGGGCAGGATAATATATTAATTTGGGAATTTTATTAAAATAATACGAGAAAAGGGGGAATTGGTATAGGGATTTAAATAATAAAGTTAAAAATTAATATGAAAAGTGAATGGATGCGCTAAGTGTAAAACATTAGGTTAATGTATTTAACTTTTTCTTGAATGAATGGGGTTTTTATGAAATATTGCATAATTTTCCTAAGTAAAATGGGATTTTACTTAGGAAAAGATTTTTTAGAAGTGAATGAATGTCATGATGAATGGTTTTAAGTACTTAGGCTTTTCCAATTATTGGGCCGAGGGTCCGATCCCTCCAAAAGTCAAGGAAATGCCTTGAGCCCCTCTAATTTTCAAATGCTTTAGTACTTAGGGGAAATTAGTGAAATTTTTAGGGAAAAATGAGATGGGAAATTAATAATTTTGACTTTGTTTTGCTTGAAATTCTTCCAGTGTAGTGTCTGCCTTTGCACTTGTGATGAAAGTAAAGATTTAACACATCTAGAGTCATTATCCATCACATGTAATTCTGCAACAACATATACCTACCCTACCTACTTTACCCTACCATTTTGTCTTCTTTATTAGGGTGCACTTAGACTGGAAAACCCTTATCACACTTTTTCTTTTACATGTGGAAATATATCTAATTCTAAACTTATTACAACCAAGGGCTCAGATTAAACTGTTGAGCTCCTTTTATTTAATCTACATATCTATTTATCTTCCAAGATTAAATAGTTTGGCCAGATTTTATTCTCTATCTCTAAAACATAAAATTGAAAGATGAACTAGCCAAGCTTAAACTTTTTGACTGTTCATAAAATTGTGGCATAAGATACAAGTTGCACACAATTTTGTTTATTACATAAGAGCAAAAAGTAGTGGCATTTATACTTGCGCACTTTCCTTGGCCTTTCTTTTGGTGGGGTTCATTTTCTTTTACTTTTTTGGCCATTTTTATTTTTCCACCCTTTTGATTTTTCTTTTAGGTTATACCCTCTTTACATTTTTTTAAATTTTTTGATTTTTTTGACAATATGGAAAACCTTTGCAACAAGAAAAGGTATGAACATATTACATAGCCCATCAAGTCAATCATGATATATGACACCTATTGGTATAGGAGTCTAACACTGGCTCCACTTGGGGATGGCTTTTCCTGGTGAAAAGTCAAGAACAACAGGTCAGTTTCCCTCAGAATGATTTTGACTAAACCATGGAATCTTCTTATGCTTGTTACTTTATTGTATGTATGACAGTAATACTTCTGAAGCTTAGGGCCTTCTCTTCGGGCTTCAACTCTAGTAAGTTACTATCCACTCAAAACTGTAACATTATAAAGGATATAATATGTACATGTTAAAAATCAGAATATCCTAATAGATAGGATCAAAGTAATATTTCAACATTCGACCATTAACTAGCCCTTCTTCAGTTTCTGTACCATCCAATTTTTTCAGAAAATATGTATTATTTCCTTGTAAAGCATGAATAATATAAGGTCCTTTCCATAGGAAGTCAAACTTCCCATGTTCTCCCTTATCCTCTCTTCTGGAATCCCATCTTAAAACTTTGTTTCCCAGTTGGAAATCTTCTTCTCGCCTGTCCTTTATCAAAATATTTTCGAGCTTTCAATATTTTGGGATATCGATACTTCTTCCTTCCGGTTCCGCTGGTGAAATTGATAGTCTAATTTATTCTCCTTTGAATATCATTAGGTTCAACCTGAGCTTCTTGAAGTAATTTCATCACAGGAACTCCTAAAGATGAAGGAAATACAACCTCAATGCCATAGACTAACTCATAAGGACTAGTCCCAATAGATTTTTTGGTGGTGAGTCTGTCTGCCCATAATGCATTTGTAAGTTTCTTGTGCCAATTTTTCTTGTTTTCCTCCAATAATTTCTTAATAATATTAATGAGACTCTTGTTGGAAGATTCATCCAGTCCATTACCTTGAGGGTAATAGGTTGTGGAATGGCTTAAGGTGATATGATATTTATTATAGAAACTTATCATCTTCTTAGATTTGAAGGCAGCAACATTATCAGTTATAATTTTCTCAGGACAGCCAAATCTTGATAGTATATTAGTTTCTAGGAATCCTATGATCACAGTGTCATTGGCTTGTCTGGAAGGAATTGCTTCTATCCATTTGGTAAAATAGTCTGTGGCAGTGAGGATCCATTTGTGTTGGCCAGAAGAGGGAGGATGGATTTCTCCAATGAAATCTAGGCCCCATTGTTGGAAAGGTTTTTCAGTGGAAATTGGTTTCAGGGGTAAAGGTAATAGTTTTCTCTTGCCTTCAAAAATTTGACATTTATGGAAAGCAGTGACAAATTTCTTTACATCAGAGAACAAGGTTGGCCAATAAAATCCAGCTCTTAGGATCTTGTTTGCAGTTGATTTCCAATAAAGGTGTCCACTGCAGTCTCTTGCATGGAATTCATTGAGAGTCTTGTCAGCTTCATCTTTTAACAAACAATTCAATAGAATACCTTCATGATTTTTCCAAAAAAGAACATTATCTAAAATACAAAACTTTGAAGATGTCATCTTTAAAAACCTTTTCTTTGTTCTGGATAACCCTGGAGGAGCTTGCAGGTTTAACAATACATAAATTATATCAGCATACCAAGGTGAATCTAAGAAGGCCTGGCTGATTTGTGGAGTCGCCATCTCCTGTTCGTCATCCAGTTGATTAATATCCAGGGCTTGACAATTTGTTTCTGTCATGAGTTGAGCCAATCCCTGTCCCTTTATAAGCTTTGTAGGTTTTATTTCAATATCATACTCTAATATGGTAGCAATCCATTTACCTCTTTTGCCCTCAATTCCATCTTGAGTTAAGATGTCTTTGACAACAACATTTGGTACATAGGCTATCACATGGGAATACAATATATAGATTCTAAAATCTTTAATAGCTTTTATAAGTGCAAAGGCTTGTTTTTCCATGATGTTGTATTTTAATGATGCATCTCTCAGTGCTTTACTAAAAAAAGCTATAGGTTTTTCACATCCTTGATCATCTTTTTGTAATAAAACAGCTGCTACAGTGTGTTCTGATGTAAATGAAAATATTATGAAGTCTCTATCAAATTGTGGACTGGTAAGAACTGGTGTTCTAGTCAAAGCCATTTTAATTTCTTCAAATGCTTGTTTGGCTTCTACTGTCCATTTAATACTTGAATCCTTTCTTAACATGTTAGTAAGCAATCTAATTAATTCAGCTAAGCTAGATATGAATCTTCTCAAAAAATTGATTTTTCCTATGAAAGCTTGAAGTTCTTTAACATTTCTAGGATGAGGTATCTGCAAGATAGCTTCTATTCTAGCAGGATTGATTCTAATACCATCTTTGGAAATGATATGGCCCAGGAGTTTACCTTCTTCAAGACCAAACAATGACTTCTTTGGATTCAAAGAGATACCATACTTTCTGCATTTTATGAATACTTGTCTGAGATGGTCCAAATGTTGCTGATCTGATTTAGAAAAAACAGTTAAATCATCCAGATATATAACTATAAAGTCATGAATTTCTTTTACAAATGCAATTTCCATTGCTCTTTGGAAGGTTTCTCCATCATTTTTAAGTCCAAATGGCATTTTAACGTACTTGAATGTACCCCATGGTGTTGTAAAAACTATTTTTTCCTGATCTTCAGGATGAACCAGAATCTGGTTATATCCTGAGAACCCATCTAGAAGAGAAATCCTTGAAGCACCTACTACCCTTTGTAAAATGTGATCCATTTTGGGTAAAGGGTAATTATCCTTCAAAGAAACCTTATTTACATTTCTTAAATCAACACATAGTCTGATCTCTCCAGTTTTCTTCCTAGTAGGGACTAAGTTAGACACCCACTCTAAAAATCTAATAGGAGCAATTATCCCTGCTACATTTGATTTCTTTTTCAATTAAAGGCAGTAGTACAGGGTTGATTCTTCTGAGTTTCTGTTTAAATGGTTTCTGATCTTTTTTCAGAGGTATTGTATGTTGAATTATAGAGGTATCATATGATTTCAAGTCTTCATAACTCCAGGCAAAGACATCCTGGAATTCTCTTATTAGTTCAACATATTTTGGTTTTTTATCAGGAGGCAAAGATTTAGATAACTTTATTATTTTAGGATTTTCTTCAGTCCCCATATTATATTCCTCAATATCAGCTTTCAATGGTTCCATTTTGGGTTTCTTTTGAATATCATTAGAGTCTAAAATATCTTCCAGAGGAGTTAATCCTTTAGGCAAATGATTATCTTTCAAATTAATGATTTCAGATTCATCTTCTATAATCTCATCAACCTCCATTTTTTTAAGGTCCTGTATTTATTTTTTGGTGAACTTTGTTGGATGAAGCATTTGAATTGCACTTTCTTCTGAAATGTTTGTTTCTTGTTCATTTATTTGATCAGATTCAATGACTGTATCTTCATCTATGTTATTGTTAGAAAATTAATTCTGTAAAGTCAGGAAATTATTAATCTGATTTTCATTTGCAAACACTTTCCAATTCTTAAAATTGTCTAGTATAGCTGGTCTGTGTCTAATCTCAGATGTAAACTGATGATTAGGTTCAAATGGTAATTTACAATTTCTAGCAAACATTGCAAGACTATGAGCATGCAAATTTTGTTTTCTTAGGATTTTAGCAAGCTGAGTCTGCAAAAAGGTATTGAGAATCTCTACAATTGTTCCTCTATATTCTCTCAGTCTGGGATCGTTTGTCAGAAAGTGACCTTTGATCTGTTGAATGATTAAATCAGAATCTCCTATGACAGATACTCTAATTGCCCCTAATCTTTTGACAAGTTTAAGTCCTAACAAAAGAGCTTCATATTTTGCCATATTATTAGTGCATTTAAAGTTAAATCTATAAGCATGGCCTTCAGCATGATCATTTTCAAGGTTGTGTATCCAAATTCCAGCTCCTGCTCCTAATTTATTAACGGAACCATCAAATTCTAAGTGCCAAAGAATTTCATGTTCATAATTAGTGTCAGGAGTTTCAGGAATTTTCTTAACAGTGAGGTCTGAATTGTTACTTTCTTCTGGTTTCTCTTGGGTATTTGATGTTTCTTTTCCCTCAGAGATTTCCTGAATTTGAACATTAGATTTATTTGCAATTTCTTTTGGTTCAGTTGATGGAACTTCTAATTCAGTGGGAAGATGAGATTCAGCGTTATAAAGAATAAATGAGTCCATATCAGAGTGTACTGAGTAGATGGGGAAATTTTCAGGTTTCTCCTGACTACTGACCACATATTTCATTAAAGTTTCTCTGTATAGTCTCTTAGGTTGGCCGAACACTGAAATAGTAGCATATGACATATCCAATTGAAGAGATCCTCCGAGCTTTTCACCCCAAAATCTGGACAATAGCATACCGTATTTTGGAGGGATATCTGCTACTATTATATCCATCAAAAATTTTTTTGCAGGGTATTGAACCAATGAAACACACAAGTCTTTGATTAACCCTAAACATCTCACCTGATTTGAATAAAAAAAAAGAGATCTTTGTATGGTCTAGTGATATCTAGGTTTAATCTCTCCATTACAGCCTTGGGCATTAGATTGTGAGATGCCCTAGAGTCAAGCATGGCATTATGAAGTATTTTATCATGTATGTTCAAACTCACATAGAATGGAGGAGTCCCTCCACTTCTTGGTTTTCCATTTACTTCAGGGCCAAATAATAATCTAGGTTGATCATCAAAAACATTTACTGAGTCATCACTTCTAGTAATATTAAGTGATCTATTGATTTGACTTCGGTAGACATCATGTTTAGCTAATTCAAACAATGGAACAACTATTTTTAATTTGCCTACTTCAGCTTCCAGATTAAAAGGTTTTTCAGTCTGAGTTCTTGTATTTCGAACAGTTGGATTTTCTTTATCTTCTGTGTTTTCGGTATTTTTCTCCTTCTCGGGAATGGGGTTGTGGGCTGAAGTTGTTTCCGAATCAACTTCTAGAGGTTCCTCTACATTTCCTTTGGGAGGAAGAGTATTGGAAAGTTGTCTGTTATTCAGTTGAGTATCATATACGTCTTCAATTATTGGGTTGGCAGGATTAGGATCTGATCTAGAAAGAATATGTACAGGGGTAGTATTGGTTTTACCTTTGAGGGGTTGTTTTGTGGCTTTCTGTTTACTTGTTTCCGGGACATCAATTCTTCTGCTCCTCAAATTATATTGCTTGTGAACTTCATAAATGGTTGTATCATATCCTTCCTTAAAGTCAAATGATTCTCCTGAATGGGTTTGAAATTGCTTAAGAATGTGAGCTTCTTGATCATCTTGGGTCAAGAAAAATTCTGGTTCATTCTTACGTTCATTCAAGTTGTTTATTTGAACATCTTTGGTTGGTTCCTCAGAAGTTGAGGCTTCAATATAATTTTCCTGGAATGGGGGCCTAATATTTTGGTCAGGACTAGTTTTCCAGTATTTTGATTTTGGTTCCTTCTGAAATTTGGATTTCTCACAGTATTGCTCGGTTGACCATCCCAAGGAGATTTCTTTTCAATTGTTTCTACTCTATCTCCTAGCCTTTCCATTCCTTTAATAATAGCATCTAGTTTCTTCTCAAAATTTGTGGGTTCTTCGTTTAAAGGCATTCTCCTTTCATCTCTAGCTCTAGCTCGTTTCTCTATCAGGTTGGCTTCAACACTAACAACTATACTTTGCATCTCTTCTAAAGTTTGAGGAGCTCTTTCCCTAAGTTGATACGCCATATCAGAATCAAATCCATCAGGGAATTTGATTAATACTGAATTTGGAGGAGGTCTAAGATTTTGTGGAATAGCATTGTAAGCCTTATTAAACCTGGTGACGTAATCTTGCACAGTCTCATTTGGTCCTCTCTTTAGTTTTCCAAAGTCTGATAAGATTTGAAGAGGATCTTTCTTCTTTTCCCATCTGTTTAAAAATGTTCTATAGAGAGCTTGTAAGTCAGTAACACTGTTTGCAGGAAGGGCTCTAAACCAGGTTCTGACTTCTCCAGTAAGACTTTGGACAAATATCCTCATTCTCACATCATCAGCATCTATTTCATAAATTTCAAAATAATCAGTCATCTTTTTAGTATGCTTTTGTGTAGTGTAGGTTCCAGAACCATCAAAAGGAGTGATTTTACTTTGGTAGTCTTGGGGCATAGCCCCTGGATTGGCTGGTAATTCCAAAGGAGCATATCTTTTTGCCATTGCAAGAGGTAGCAATGAAATAACAGGTGAGGTTGGTCTATGAGTAGTGGATGGAGGAGTAGAAGGGGTAGTTTGAGGTTGAGATGTTTGATGAAATGTTGATGAACTAGGAGAGGCTGAAGTGATCACAGAAATATTTGATGTTCCTTCAGAGGTAAGCTCAGATTGTATGGAATCTCACAAATGTTTATCAAGATGTGAAGTAACAAATTCAAATTGTAAATCTTCAAGAAATACTGGGTCTGGAACCAAATTGGACAACTCAAATTCAGAAAAATTTACAAATAAAGAGGTTTCAAACTGCTCGTCAAAAGGTTCGTCCTCAAGATAAATCCACTTCACAGGACAAGATATTGATCTATAGAGAGGTCGAGAACTACCAGAGCTTTCTTGACTATCTTGTCTCCTAAGAATTCTGGGGATAAAATTCGAATTTTCAAACACAGGCGGTGGATTTGAATCAGGATTAGCCCTGGTGTAATGAGTCCTTTCTGAAGCCAGGTTTCTAGGTGATTTTTTTCTTTTTTAGTTTTTTGTCTAAATAGAATGAACAATACAACTTCAACAATCTCTTTAAAAAGTTTTAGATATTGGATTTAAATTTTCTTAAAGATTTATTTAACTAGAGGAACTGATCAAATGTTTGAAACCAAAGTCCAGTTCATAAAATAGACCGGAGATAGACTGAAGCAACATTTATTTACTTATGCAATTGCAGAGCAAAAGCAGTTCAAAGGCTACCTGGCTAACTTCAGGCTCCGTCTGTAGTTTATAAAGTAAACAATAGTAACAATAAAATTGTTCAAGTCCCCAGTGGAGTCGCCACTATGTTATCACTCATATTTCCCTTGAAGTTGTTAGAAAGAGGAAAGGGGTCCGAGGTAACCACAAATCAACTTTTAGGTACAGAATCTAGCCAATCTGTACCCAGAGAGGGCTCTCTCTGTAAAATTTAGCTTTGTTTTGAAAGATATTAGGCTAGTTATTAAAGTACAGGGATTTTGATTGAGTTTGGGTGATGAAATTCAATAGCTGAGGGTAAGATTGAGTAGTTTAGGCCATTGGGCTAATGGAGTCAAAGAAGATGGCTTAACTAGATTAAGTTTCTTAACAAAATATGGTTTCACAGGGCAAGGTAATCAAATAGGGAACAATTATAAATCTAAGTAGAATGAAATGGACTCGAAATAGATGAAGGGAAATTAAGAATCCTTCAACACATTCGAAAGAGGGAACTTGGATGATTATTAATAAAGAGTAATTAAGAATTCTATACTAAATAATCAAAATGCATAAACTAGAAAAACAGGAGAAATTAAGAATTCACTGTTTAAACTAGTTTAGAAGAAAACCTCTAAAATAACAACGATTGAAAACAGATTTCACTTAAACACTTTCTGATTTATTCCTTTTCGTTAATCATTCAGATATGAAACACAAATGATATAATAAACAAGTATAAAACTTCAAAACATAAGAGATAGATAACTTATTGATCCGTTGTCTGACTCAAGAATCCTGTAAAAAGTCTTTTGCATTAATTCTTCATCTAGCTAACCATACAAAATTTGTCCAACAACACTTTATTCTAAAGTAATCAATGTTACAGCAAAGTCTAAGAATCTACCCCTCAATACTCCAATTGAGGGAGTATTTATACAAAAAATTATAAAAATATCTCATAACAAATTGAGATATAATATAGGATGACTCATAAGTATTTTACAACAAACTAGAGACAGATGGTCTCGTAGATAAGAGAAATGATAACTGATGTTGTGTTGTTTCCTTCTTTTGAGAATGTGCTGGAGGTAGGCCCTAGGATTTGGCTTGTTGCTGTCCTCTTTAGTAACTCTGTGCTGGCTGCTCTGTTTTACTGATACTCTGTATTTTCACTGATACACTTTAACCTCTGTTTATCTTTTTGTCCTTTTTATCATGACTTACTGTAGTAAATAATCAAAAATTCATGTAAGGATAATTTTTACAAAAGTTCTAACATTTATTCCCACCATTTAGCTTTCGGTATTCTGGTTCTTTGCAGCTTCCTCAGAGTTTCATATGTATCTGTATATCTAAAGAAATTAGGCTGGATTGGGAATAAATGCTTTACCTCATGCTCGAGATAAAACAAATTTTCCAATCTGTCATGAAGATTTTTTCCTGTAGGCAATGATGCTGCAGATGAACTAGTTGAGGAACTGGCTTGATTGTCAGCATGCTGGTCCAATTTCTCAACATAACTTTCAAGGTCCATTAGTTTATCCTCTGAAACTAAAGGACTGAGAAATCCTTTATTCAACAGAATATCCAATCTTTTCATGAAAGCATTGATTTCTTCTTGCATATCAGAGCATCTTCGTTCTAGATTCTGCATCAGAGTTCTTTTAGTAAAAACTCTTTTTATCTCCAAAATTGTTCCTGTTCTGTCTTGGATGCCGAGTTATTCAAGTTGATACCTGTTCTTAGTATTCAAAAAATGTATAAGTTTATTGGCTTCTTCAGGCATGTTCCCTAATTCTTCTCTTGCTTTTAGAATTTCTTCCAGAGCCAATTTAACTAAATCATTCTGCTCATACATTATTTGAATTGAGGGCTAGACATCATTTATTGACTGGATGATGTTGTCCCAAAGAATTTCTTTTATTTCCTTTAAAGGCCTCTCCAATGTGAGATCCTTCTCCAATGCTTTGACCAATTTTTCTAATATGTTGACCTCTCTTGTTTTCTCTGCAACACTTATCTTTGAGAGATCATATTTTTGTTCTAAAGTGGTGAATTGTATCTTTGTTCTTTGGAGCTCTGTCACTTGGAGTTTCAATTCCTCCATTGACTTTATTAATTCTTCAGTGCTTAAATTTGAAGTATTGCCCTGTGATAATTATGTTGGCTGACCTGTTGTAGATGTACCTGTAATTACTTCTGCTGTAGATGCTGGAATATTAGGCTGCTTGTCTTTTAATGCCTTTTCAAGCTCTTTTTCAATTTCATTAAGTTGTTCATTCAGTTTCAAGAGCAAATCCATCAATTCTTCTTCATATTTTTGCTTTACAATTTCTACAGTCTGTGGATGTCTTGAGGCTGGTAACTTCAGTTGTTTTCTCAAGGCTGCAATATCATCATCTTTCTTCTTGATCAAGGCTTCTATACCCTTGACATCTTTGGGATTATGACCCAATCCAATAATTATTTCCTCCAAAGTATTTATTCTGTTTTCCTTAGCCTGAGAAGAGGCTTTTTCAAGTTGCAATTGTGCATTAGTATTCTCCAAAGAATCCTGCAATTTCTGGGTCATCATTGATTTATCAGTCAGAGTAGAATAAATCATTTCACCTGTTTGTTTCTGCAGCTCAATCTGATCCAAAGTATGAATATCCTTTGCTATGACTTCAAAATTAGTTTTGATATAATCTACAGCTATTTGAGGATGTTGTACTTTGGGTTTGAAGTGACTCATTACCATCTTACCCTGCTGGATGTCATAGGCTGACATCAATCTTTGTTGATTCTTACGAGCCATTTTCAAATATTGATTGTAAACTTGAAGTCTTAGTGGATCATTTATGGCATTTATATTTATGAATGTCCTTTTAATATCCCAGGAATCTTTCACTGGTGGTTTGAAAGAAGATACTTCTACACTTTTCTATCTTTGTAGTTCCTTTCTTTGTAAATTAGTGGATGTCCCACTGATTGTGCATGTTTGCTGACTATCTTCTCTCCTCTGGCTATCAGGGATTTCTTGAACAGATTCTACTTCAGGAAGAGGATTTAATTTTTTTCTTTTAACATCAGGCTATTCTGAAGATCTACTGACAAGGGTAGCAGCTTCAGCATCTCTCTTCTTACCTTTTTCTACATTGAGAGGAGTTTGTAAAATTGAAATTTCAGCCACACTGGTCTGAGTAGGAGAAATCTGTATTTGACCCTGTTCTTTAGAAGTTTCAAGTTGTTCTGTCATTGTGAATTTCTCTGTAACTTGTATATCGACCTCTTTCTCCTTCCCTTTAGATTCTATTGTGGTTGATGCACTGATTTCCTGTAAATTTTGTTGAGAAGTCCCAGCAAAAGAGGGACCAATCTCTGGTCTTTGCACCTGTCCAAAAGACTCTAGGTCAAGTAGTTTTTCAAGGTATTTCATAACATTTTCAACACTGACCTATTCACTATCTTGTTCTATAAATGTCCCTTCCATCCATTCATCCATATTGGCATATTGTTCAATTTCTGGGATTCTTTGATGAATGTATGGTGATAATTTGTTTTTCATCCTTCTATCACAAATAAAACTGTTTGGGTCATAAGGTACCCAATAGAAAATTTTTTGTAATTTGAGATAGTCTTCTAAGATTGTTTCAGCTTCTTTTCTAGCATCCCTAGAGTTACAGACAAAAGGACCTAATTGACTCTTGATTTTGAGTTGAGCCTTTTTCTTTGCATTGCAAAAATGGACTACGTAAAAATTTATCATCTGTCTGAAATACTCTAAGGAAAAGAGCCTCATTGGAACATATTTTGGTAACTTGAAGGGGCATAACTCACACCCATATATTCTGATTTCTGTGTGATTCTGGTATAGGTACCAGTCACCTATCCTGTATTGCTTTGAGAGTTGGAGAATTTTCTTGATGTCACTATTGACCCTAGGAGGGGAGACTCCTGTCAACAAGGTGGTTGCAGGGTGTAAAAATAGGTCAATAAACTCATTATAAGAGTAAGGAGAATCAGAGGAATTATGAGTGATGGCCGACCAAAATATTACCGACCTAGGATTTCCTTTGGCATCAAGTTTTTTGACATAAAAAGGGAAACTCTCTGATTGAAAGGAAAGCATGAGATGGTATATAATAGAGGAATACTTGAACACTCTTTCATTCTCTAATCTCATGAACTGATCATGGATTTTATCAGCAATGTAGGAAGCAAAATCATACTTGACAAAGAAGGGCTGTCCAGGTGTAAAATCAGGATTTTGCGTATTTGGCTGAATTTGGGTAAATACCTATTTTCCAGGAAATAAACAGTGACGAAAACAGGTGTTGGATATGGCAGATGAATTCTGGATGCTCAACTGCAATTTTCTTCAGTAAGGCGGTGGTTGACAATCTGCGACAGTTGATTTTGGAATTCGTTGCATGGGACACTAGTCACTGCATGAGATAGTGAAAATGACGCGGATACATTTGTTTTATTTGCAAAGTCAAAGGTTGGCGGGTTTTTTATTTTTTTAATATATGACATTAGCAAGTACGGTGGCTTTGTCATGGGAGGCAAGCGGTAAATGGTATTCATCGCACAGCTTTTGGGGATGGACGGTTTAGGCGGAGGGTGAGTGATTCCATACGATGCACGATGCGTGGCGCGGCACTGTTCAGAAAACCACTTGGCCATCGCGTGTTATCGTTTGGACGTGGATGGGTAGTGAAATGGACGAAAACCGTAGATCTCAGATTGGTCGATCGAACGGTCTTCGGGAAAGGAAGATTATGGGAAACTAATAGTGCGGGCCCAATGTAATTTATTATGAAATAATCGCATCGCGGGTGATTTGATTGGTGGATAAGGTTATTAATTAACCATGAGGGTTAATTAATCCCTTTATACAGCATAGGGTCGAGTTTATTTATTAATTGGAGATTTCAACCAATTAATCACTTTTAATAATTATATGGTTATTTTTCAACCAAGGGACGGAATATTAAATTAATTTGGGAATTTTATTAAAATAATACAGGGAAAAGGTGAATTTTCATAGGGATTTAAATAATAAATTAGAAATTAATATGGAAAATGAATAGAAGCGCTAAGTATAAAGCATCAAGGTAATGTATTTAACTTATGCTTTGGATGAGAAGGTTTTTTATGAAATATTGCATAATTTTCCTATGTAAAATAGGATTTTACTTAGGAAAAGATTTTTTAAAAGTGAGTGAATGTCATGATGAATGACTTTAAGTACTTAGGCTTTTCAAATTATTGGGCTGAGGGTCCAGTCCCTCTAAAATTCAAGGAAATGCCTTGAGCCCCTCTAATTTTCAAATGCCTTAGTACTTAGGGAAAATTAGTGAAATTTTTTAGGGAAAAATGAGAAGGGAAGTTAATAATTTGACTTTGCTTTGCTTGAAATTCTTCCAGTGCAGTGTCTACCTTTGCACTTGTGATGAAAGTAAAGTTTTAACACATCTAGAGTCATTTTCCATCACATGTAATTTAGCAACAATATCTACCTACCCTACCTACTTTACACTACCATTTTTTCTTTATTAGGGTGCACTTAGACTGGCAAACCCTTATCACACTTTTTCTTTTACATGTGGGAATCTACCTAATTCTAACCTTATTACATCCAAGGGCTCAGATTAAACTGTTGAGCTCCTTTTATTTACTTTCTAACCTTCCATGTATCGCAATATTAAACGAGTAGTCTCGAGATTTTATTCTCTATCTCTAAAACCTGAAATTGAAAGATGAACTAGCCAAGTTTAAAGTGTGTTTGATTGTTCATAAATTGTGGCATAAGATACAAGTTGCACATAATTTGTTTATTTACATAAGAGCAAAAAGTAGTGGCATTTAGACTTTCCCACTCCTTGGCTTTTATTTTAGTGGGGTTAATTTTCTTTTACTTTTTTGGCCATTTTTATTCTTTTTACCCTTTGATTTTTCTTTTAGGGTATACCCTCTTTTTACATTTTTTGAAATTTTTTGATTTTTTAATTTTTTGACAATATGGAAAACCTTTGTAATAGGAAAATGTATGAACATATTACATAGCTCATCAATTCAATCATGATATATGACACCTATTGGTATAGAATTATAACAATGAGATATTTTTTGGCCCTGCAGAATATTTCATTTATGTCCACCATCAAAACTTGTAAAAACATAAAAATTTAGTTAAAACCTGCGGGGAGGGTGAGGATCACAAATTCTATGGTTGTCGGGTTGTCAGAATGCTTTGCAGAGGAGGAGATGATGCAGGGAGAAGGGTTCCAGAGATGGAACTAGGAGGAAATTGAATCGGGAGCGGGAAAATTTTGAAAAATGGCATGGAAATTAGGCGGTTTTCAAAAACCAAAGTGCTTTATGGCGTGAGGAATAGGCGGTAAGTGGTTTTTGGTGAGATGTGCACAATATGCCTCAAGGCAAGACATGTGGTGGGGAAAAACTGTCGATTTCACGCAGGTTGAGAAATGCTAACCCCATCGCAGTTTTATTTGCGATACGCAACACCCACCGTTGGATCTCGGGATGGAAGATCAACGGTTGACACGCAACGGGGAGGCGGTGAATAGTTGGTTGGGTCAGCAGAAATGGAGGATATGTGGTAGGTTTTGGTTGGATGGCGTGGTTGGGTGGAGTATGGGGCCCGCTTTTAATATTTAGAAGGTTAAGGGGGGCATTTTATAAGGTTTCGAGGGGTTTATTAAAGGGAAACGATAGAGGCATAGTTTATATGGGGAAGGGGCTTTACAGATAATGGAGGTCGAGGTTTTTTGAGGGTAAAGGGGACTGGGGCTAAGAAGAAAATGGCTTAAGGCATATTCTTTATAAAAGGAGCGGGTTTTAAATATAAAAACAGAGTTTTATGATAAATTTTAAAGAACTTGACAGGCTTAAAACTTTATTTTAAACAATGTAAAAGGAAGCTTTTACATTGTTTAATGTTTTTAGAGGAAAAATGATGAATGGGGGGAGCTTCATGAGGGTTTTCAGGAAAGAATAAAATGGGGTTTTAGAGGGAAAAAGGCAACGAATGAGAGTAAGGGTGAGGCAGTGAAATGAGGTTTAAAAGGCCCAACAATGAAGTCTTTTTTGGAACAGTGAGGTAAATTTTGAGGGCAGAGAGGGAAAAAACTATGAAAGTAGTTTAACTTAGGATAATGAAGGCAGTGAGATTTCTAAAACCCACAATATTTCACAAATTTTGTTTTTAGAAATCTAGGATCATTGCTTAGTCATATTTTTATGTCAGGAAAAATTACTGATGACTAACAGAATCCATGGGCAGTATGGAATTAGTTGAAAGAGAGTCAGGACAAGTCCAAATTATGCCATGACAAGCATCAAGTAGATCATCATTTTCAAGTCGGCAAGCAAGTATGGTTGTATATCAACAAAGACAGGTTAAAAAGGGAAGGTAAGAAACTGACATCTATCAGGTATGGTCCCTTCAAAATTGTTGAGAAGATTGGTAATAATGCATTCTTATTAGATTTACTGCCTTATATGCATATTTACTTAGTTGTGAATGTTGAAAGTTTGAAGTTGTATAAACTTCCAATGATTGTTGATTCTAAGGATGATATACAGATCCCTTCTATTGATGATTTATCACCTGATTACATGACAGAGTTGTAGGAAGAAACCATCTTGGATAGAAGATTTTATACTTCTAATGACAAGATGTTAAATATCTTCGAGTGGGACTCAAGGGCATAACTCCGAGTAAGGTGAAGAGGATAGAGATAGGAAAAGTGAGGAAGCTATATCCTCACTTATTTTCTGCTTAAAATGAAGCTTTTGTGGTCCAAAATATTTCAAGTGGAGAGGATTGATCCAGGAGGATCTTGTTCAGTATAGAGTTCTAGTTCGTCCAACGTCCAGTTTAGTCTCTAGTCTGCTAGTTCCACCAGTATCGTACGAAGAATATGTCCTCAAGTTTATCATGGTTCAGTGTTAGGTTCATGGCATGTATTGATGTGTTATGGTCATCATGTGATTCAAATTTGGGATGTAAAGGTGGTACAAGTTTTAAACCTAGTGCTAAGACCTAATCCAAAAACTAAGGTCTAATCCTAACACTATGCATATAAATCATATGTAAAATCTAATCCTAAACCCTAATGGAAAAATCCCTAGTGCAAAAGACTCATGCTAAAGCTAAGTCCTAAGGTAAAAACCATATCATAAAACCTTAATATAAAGGTTTTTTGGTAAAACATTATTATTAAATAAATCAAACAGTGCTAACCACTGCATAGACTGTGTCAGAGATGTAAAGACATGTGGCAAATCTGACCATGACTAAAATGTTAAGGATATGACCACCAGTTGTATATGCTGCATGTTAAACCGCCAATGGAGATTGCCATGTGATATTTTGCGTCGGAACCGCCGGGTGAAAACTATGACCGTCGGGTGTAACCACTGGTCGAGACCCTGATCACATGCTTAGCATTTAAACCTCCGCTCGGTTAGCTAGCTGCCAGGCTAAGACTATAACATAAAGTTTAATTATGGGTTTTATATTTATTATTGCGCTAAGGTCAAAAAACTTTATCCCTAGGTTCATGCATAGGAGATAGGATCCGAGACCTTTATCATATAATTTTCTCAACCAAATGCCAAAATTGGCTATCAATGGTTCGAAGGAAACATTATAAAAGCATGAAATATTCATTCAAGAGGGACATTGAAGTTTTGAGTTCAATTTCAGAAGGATAGAGGCAGTTTTGTTTTCAGCATTGCTCAACTGTCCAGAGTCAGAATTGAGCACAGAGAGAGGTGTTGGAAAGATGAGAGAGAAAAATTCCTATTTTCAATGACCAGAAGTGCATGTGATAATAGTCAGCCTAGTATTTTTTCTGTGTAAACATTTCCTCGGATCAATCCTAATAAAGTGGATGCCCACTTGAAAGCGGACCTGGAAATGTAGTCCACCAGGGACGAACTTCGTAATCAACTGTTTTCTTCTTCTTCTATCTTTTTATGTTGTGTTTAAATCATCTATTTGCTATTGGTTTATGTCTTCTTTCATTTAAAAATATTTCTTTAGTTAAAAATCAATCTTAAGGACAAACTAATCAAATTACATTAGCACTTAATTGATCACATTTAGATCAGTTTATCATTGAATTATTTCAGTGAACTAAATTTCAACCCTTCCATATAATACCCTCATACACCTTCCTAGACCATATTTTATCATTCCCTACCATTCGCAGCCACCCTACACTTCATTGTTATCAAACCCTAACTTCATACTATTTTTCTATTATAGAATTAGGAAATCCCCATGTTTTCCTAATTTGATCACATCCATTATACCCATTTCACCAAGTTTCACTTGTATTTTGAAGCCAACATACAACCGTACCTCCTAAAAAATTTTGGAATTTTCTTCGGCTTCACTACCCTTCATTTCATCCTCCAAACCTACCCTATCCCTGTCCTCTGCTTTTTCAAATTCACAACCCACATACCCACTACATCTAAACACCCAGGGTTTCATCCTTTTGATATACATTACGGAAAGTGAAAATAAAATCCAAAAAGGAGGGCACCACATTATATTTGAGCCTTCCACCTTGCAAGAAGTCAATGCATCACCTTTTTCCAAAGGATGCTTTGAAAGGAATGGATGTTTGAGATTCTATGAGAAAATCATGGAAGAAGGTTGTCATCTCCAATTGACAAGCTTATTTTCCACAAGTTTTAGTATGGGAAAGGCCACCATTGTAGGTGTAGACTTCAACTTAACAGTAGATGTGATTTTTTCAGAAACAAGTATACCAAGTCATGGACAAAACTAGTTTAAGGGCATGGATACATACCTTGAAGATTAAAAATTGTTCCTCAAACCTCATGCTAGAGAGAAACCTAAGTACATATTTCCTTTAAGGCACCTCCTTAACTTATATGATCCTTTGATAAGGTTAATTATGAAATATTTAACCTATTAAGGGAGATTCTCTAGGTTATATAGGTACCATATCAGATTATTGATGCATTTTACCTCTAGTAAACTACTTGACTTGCCATATTACTTGTACAAAAGTTTGGTTATAATGACTGAGAAGGTTCAAACCATAAACAAAGATCATCACCCAAGTATTTTCCACCATGGTCTAGTCAAACTCATTATTTTTCATCATCTTTTAGCTATCAATATGACTTGGGAAACCTTCATGGAGAAAGTAACAACAGTTCCCACCATCAGTCCTCATGTCATGCATAACACAACATCACCATCAATATCAGCACAACCAATGGAGGTTGGATCTTCTAACATTCTAACTCATATTTCAAAGGCTCCTATGGTTGTTGAGTTCACTCACACCTATGAGAAGAGAAAGAGATGTTTTTTTTCTCCCAAATCCATCAAAAGTGTACCTACACTTGACACTGTAACTGAGCAAAGAGAAATAGAGGAGTAGTCACTCATGCATAAGATTGAATCACCATTGCATCAACATGATGAACATATGCCCTTAGATGTTGGCATGGAAGAGAAGGTTGAATTCAAATCAGTTGAGGAGATCATTAGGGAAAAGGATGAGGAAATAGTAGAATAGAGGGAGAATTTCTCCACTGCAAATTCTCATATTACTTTCTTACAACAAGAAAATTGGAAATTGAAGGTGAAGCATATAGTACAAAGTAAACCTAAGCCAGACCTAGAGATAGGTAAAGGTAAATGGAATCAAGTAATATATGTTTATCAAATGTAGGACATGGATATTGAAACACAACCAAGAAGGCCAAAGACAAGAGGCCTTAAGAGGGCACTGGAACTAGAAAGACAGTCAGCTCATTCACCTGAAAAGTTGACTTTTGATGAACTGATTCTTAAGGAGATCAATAAAGATGGAGAAATTTGGTTAGGAAGGGTGAATTAAAATTAGGAGAAGCATTTGAAAAGAGCCAAAAGAGAAAACAATATTCAGAGGAATATGGGCAATCATTATTGTACCAAGAACAAAATTTCACAAATAAGGCTTAAACAAGTGAAAAAGAAGCTCAAAGAGGCTCAAATGAAGCTAAAGGAGAAGAATGGTTTATATTTTTTGGATGAAGCTTCATTGGTTGTTTATCACATCATCCACAAGTGCCAAAAAAAAATTGAAGAAGTTTTGAGAAATTTTGGTATTTTTAGTGATTTTTGCACTAAACTGGAAATTCAGCCTTCATAGATGCATAGCGCCAAGTTGTTACGCTTGTTACTAGGGAATCCAAATGATGAATGACTTACATGGTTTTATGCATTTTGATGAGTACATCACATATCTAGAACCCTTACTGCATGACAAGATCTAGTTTGGAATAAAAATCCAAAAAACCACCAGTTTTCTATGTTTTTTCCAGTATTTTTAACAGTTTGTTATGCATCTAGAGAAACCTTGGGAGAATCAACATTTTAAGGCCTTCCCCTTAGTCATTTTTGAAAATTAAATATGTTCTGGAAGCTAGACACACAAGGCTAGTTGAACTAATTTTTAGATTTGGATTTGGAATCCTAAAATTCCATAAAAATCAGATGCAAATAAGTGTTACGAATTTTTAAAAGTCTGTTACGCATCTGTAAAAAGTGTTACACATCTGCATAGGATTCCTCAGGACACTTTTCAAGCCCAGAAAAGTTAGAATTTCAATGTTTTGTTGTCCTTTGAGCTAGCATTGGAGTAATTGAGTTGGTTTTTACCTCTTATCATGAGGGAAAATGTAATTTAATGTGTGGGACAAACACTCTTAGTCTATAGCTGAATTTGAGGGAATGGTTTTTAACTTCCCTAAATTCTAGGAAGTGACTCATCTCATGTATTTATGATGCATTGTGGATGGGATTCTGACCCTATGAGGTGTCATTGTGCATATTTTCTATAAGTATATCTTATTTAGTCTTTTATTGGGTTGTATAGTTACTTTTTGCAGTGGAGCTATTGTATAAGCCTTTTGGAATAAAATCAAAGACAATATTGTAGAAATTGTGTTGAGAATCCTGTGGTATGCCTTGGAAAATTTGTACTTTCTCTCTATATTTATTTTATAATGTTGAATGATATGATTTCCTCTTTCATATACATGCTTCTATGTGTTTATATTGTCATTTTATAAACAAAAACCATGCCTTTTAATGCTCTTTTTTAACAAGATTTATATTATATATTTATATTCTTCTAAATGAATGAATTCACCTTAGTGCTCATTCAGGTTTTCCATCATTTCATCCCATACACAATGAAAAACTAAAACATGCTTTCAAGATACCTACCTATCCTCATTCATAGTCTCTGCAGCTTGACCTCAGATCCTATACCTAGTCTCCTTACTATCATTCCTATCTAGCACAAAACACCAAAAGAACAAAAAAAACCCTATTTATTGAGCTTACATGCCTAGCCTAAGATCATTAAATATTTAGTAATTCAATTGACTGCAAAGTGACATTGAGAGAGCCCTCTCTAGTCCTAATAGGGCTAGCTATCTGTCTTAAAGGTTGGTTTGTGGTTACTTTCCTTCAATCCCACTCCCAGCCTTGGGAAATTGGGGGAGTGATAACTCACCTAACAAGGATGGCATTTCTTGATCGCTTCAATGCAATATTTGAAAATTGAGGGCCAAAAATAGCCTGCACACAATATTTTTTGGGTTGTAGAAATCCCAAATAGATGACCTTCACAAGCTCCACTATGGAAGTCATTTATAGCAGACTCAACTTCTTCCAAGGTTAAACAACGCGTAAGAATTGAGTCAATCCCATAATGATATAAAGTATCCCCGATAATAATATAATTTCTAGCTAAGTGACACAATTTTCTACATTCATCATTTGAAAAATTCTCAGAGAACTTCGAATTTTAGAGATATACTATGATGCCTCCATTCCAAGATCCTATAAAGAGATTAGGAAGAGATTTTCATCAGGAAATGACTCTTCAGAAACAACATCTTCTTCTCAAGGCAACTTTGAAATCAATTTCATGAATACTAAATATATTTTGGACTTGGCTGACATAAATTTGAGATCAAATTCTTGTAAGATGAAAATCCATTTATTACAGTTGCCCCCAATCACTCGCCTACTGAGGAAAAATTGAAATGGGTTGACATCGTCCAACACAAAAAAATTCTAAGTGGAATATAATGATGGAGCTTCTAGACAGCATGAACCGATGCCAAATCCAATTTATCTATACGATAATACCTAATTTGAGGACCAACTAAGCCTCAGCTCAGATAATAAATGACATTCTCTCTAAGAGCATCACCTTCCTGAACTGGAACCATACTTATGGTTGATTTTTCTACAACGGGATACAAAATGAAATTTGTGCTATAATCAGGTGGACTCAAAAGATGAGTAGAGGTTAAGTCCTTTTTCAAAGCATCAAAGGAATTTTGAGTGAAATCGTCCCATACAAATGGAACTACTTTCTTCGGTAAATGCATAAATCCTTTCATAATCTTGGCATGATTTACGATAAATCTCCTTAAGAAATTGGCTTTCCTTGGAGACTTTTAAGTTGACGAATAGTCGACGGGGGATGAAACTGGAGTATTTCCTCAACCTTGAAGGGATAAACATGAATTCCTTCATTTGACATAATGAATCCCAATAACCGACCGGATGTGACAACTAAAATGAAATTGTTATGGTTCAACTAGATCTTATAATAATGACATATTTTATAAACCAATCGAAGGTGCTTTGGATGATCCATTCTCTTTCAAGAATGAGCAGCTAGGTCATCCAAATATGCCTTTACTATGTGCTTGATGTCATGGAAAGAATAAGACATGGCCCGTTGAAAATTAGCTATGACATTTTTTAGGCCAAAAGGAATCTTCTTGTATGCAAATGTACCCCAGGGGAAAACAAATGTTGTGTTGTGTTGATCTTCAGTATGTATATATTTTTTTATTATATCCCGAGAAATCATCCATGAAGGAGAATATCTCATTTCCAGCACACTCATCAATGATCTCATCAATAAATGGAGTGGGGAAATTATCTTTAGGACAAGCCTTATTTAAATCCCTAAAATCGATTCATACCCAGATCATGCCTTGCTTTTTGTCAATAGGGAATGGATTAGAGACCCCTTCAGCCAGAGGAACAGGGTACATGAAACCCGAGTTAAGAATATTTTCAACTTTAGCTTTAATAGCTGCAACGTTCCTAGGATTTAACAATCAAATATTTTATCGTACATTATTAGCATTTTTGTATATGTTGATCTCATGTTGAACTATCAATGGATCTGAATTCTAGGAATTTATTCATAAGACCAAGAAAACACATCTCGAAACTCATTAAAGAGGTTAGTATAAATCTTGATTTCTTCAAGGGAACATTAAGCTCCGATGAATATATTCTCGATGATATTGGGATTCCCAGAAATGTTCATCAGAATAGTTCTGATATATTAGACATATTACCTTTGGTGAAAAATTGCGTTGGGGCCAAAGGATTTAGAATTTTATGAACACTTCCTATTGAAGAAGGACTGGAAAAATTTGATTCCACATCATGCAAATCTAGGAGAAAATATGAAATATAATGGAAATCATCCCATAGTCTTTCTGCACCAGTCCTTTCTTCTAAAATTGCCTCTTCATATGGTTAGAGAATGTCAAGGCAATCCATAACCAAGGTAGAGTAAACAGTCCAGATTGGAGCCACATCACCATCCAAATCCTCTGTTGGGGGAGGAATGGGGTCAAAATTTGTAGAATTCATGATATATTGATATGTGATTTCTATTGTAGATATAGGATATCTCATTCCACCTACTTTCCCCTCTTCTAATGTGGCAGTAGGGGCAAGGGCCAAGGATCAGAAAAATAATTATTTTTGAACGAACCTTTTCAAGGAACAATCCTGGATGACAAAATGGCATTAATATGAGAAATAGGAGGAGAAATATCAAAACTACCCATCAACAAGGAATACATTACAACTCCCAAATTCTTGATAGGCTTCTTGGTATTCTTCCCCAAGGAGACAGTAAAGTCAGAGGATGCATTGGGATCATTAGGAGAATAAGCCATTTAATCAATTATAAAAAATCTCCCTTCATGAGGGAAGAACAGGATATGAAACAATGATGAGAAAATTTCATCCATTGCGTAAAACCAATTATGACCCAATAAAATATTATAATTAAGGTTGGCATCAACTATCTATACCTCAATATTCACAACCTTCCCCCCAACACAGACGGGAACGGCTGGAAGAATTCCATGAGGCCTATGAGAATAAATATTGAAAGTAGTAAGGATACTAAGGGAAGGAACAACTTCTAGGGACCCAATAGCCTTATAACATGACAACAACATGACGCACGTGGAAGCCCCTTCATCAACTACAATTTGAAAGATAGTCTTCTTTTGATGTGTAGATTTAATATGGAAAGACATGACATGAGGGAGTCTCTTCTTAACACTTGGCATATTAAATGTAATAACACGAGAGTTATTTGGATCTACTGCTTCGATTCAGTGAGAAATGAACTCCTTTGTGCATGACACTATTGGAGTACCTCTAATGCTAACATCACACACGAGCTCTGAGCTAGATATTTGACAATATAATAATTCTGAGTAGCACTAGCATTGGGATTGTAAGTTAAACATTTTGTAGATCCTTTTAACATCTAAGGCATAGAATCAACTGTAGGCCTCTCGATATGGAGTGCCTTTGGGATATCAGAAGCAATCTTAGCCTTAGAAGGATTTGGCTCACCATAACCATGCGATCTTGTAGAAACATCAACATGAGATCTCATCATATATACATTTGATGTGGATTCCCGATCCCGGTTTCCCCCTAAGAGGGTTCCAGTACTATAATTCGTGCTAGAAAACATTTGTTTCCCTGGGGGAAAAGTGTTAGTCAACACAATCTTAGAAGTAGAAGAACCTTGTTGAGCTAACAAACGCTGAGCATTGTGAATCTTAAGTTAAATATGGGTTTGATGATCCCAACTACAAAACTTGCATGGGAATTTTAATTTATTTTTCAAATCCTTTATTCCTCTCCATTATCATTACTAGGTTTGTTCATATTTCCCTTCCCAACCTTATCTTTCTTCTTACCACATCCCTTCTTATTCCCATCGGATTTTTGGTTTCCTTTGGGATTTGAATATTGGACAACATTAATTGTTGAAGGTTGCGAAGGAATAGACACTTACAATCCTGGCTTAGGTTTGGCTAGGTCGATCTTTGACCGAGGAGCATCAGGAAAAATCTTGTAAAGGACTCCAGATTGAGAATAGATGAGTTCTAATTGTTGGGCTCTGAAGATGGTCTGTTCTTCAGTGAATACTCCGGAGAGTGACACATCCTTAGAAATATCTTGATGCAAAGATTTCAAAAACCATTCCAAAAGGAAATTATCAGGGATATATTCCTTGATAAGCCTCTTTATTCTGCACCACTCTTGGATGTGGTCATAAATATGAGTTGCCTTATTTTGCTCAAAATTTTCTAGAAGCTTAGTTCCAACATCATATCAAAGGGGAAAATGAAAATGGTTTAGAAACCTAGTAGCCAAATTTCCAAAAGTAAAAAAGGTACTCCCTCTTAGCTCAATATACCATTTTGTAGTGTTTTCTTTCGGTTAGGTGCCGTTTGGTCAATTTAGTGTGTCCTAAATTCAAGGCATTTAATTTGTAATCCGGGAATCGTAAGTCGATGAAGTGCGGCGCACATGTGCAAGATAACTCATTTCTTAACTTTTGTCGTTTTTGGTTTTTCATGAAGAAATTTAAAATGAAAAACAAGTTTACATATTTATCTGCTGAAGGTGATTTCCCCTATAATGATTTACCAATCTTGAAACTTTAAAAGCAAATTGAAATTACAATGACAAGACTTGAAAGAAAGTAAAAGTGTACTGCTGAAATGAAAAGTGCCGCTAATCTAATGAATCAAAACAAGAAACTAGTGAACATGAAAACTAAACTATTCTTGCTGCCAACTGAACACAAAAGAAACTACGCTTATGGAAATTCAAAATTGCAAGGAAATAAATCTAAATCAGATTACATCAATTCATTTTCCGACCCTTCATCATTAGACCAGCTATGACTTGCGGAAGTAATCATAAACAACTTGTGTAACTGATTATTTAATTTGCAGAAAGTAAACTAATACTAAACCATACACACATAACTCAATCCCTCGCCATCAGTCCAGCTGTGGCTTTCGGAGGCAACTGAAGATGTCATACATGATTTAATATATCTAAATTTGCAGAAAAGGAACTAATACTAAACTACACATTTCATCATGCAGCTCCTCACCATCAGTCCAGCTGTGGCTTTCGGAGGTAACTGAAGACGCTATGAGCAGCTTAATATATCTAATTTTGCAGAAAGGAAACTAATACTAAACTACACATTTTATCATGCATCCCCTCACCATCAGTCCAGCTGTGGCTTTCGGAGGTAACCGAAGACACTATGAGTAGCTTAATATATTTAAATTTAACTACTGAATCAGATAAGCAAAACTGAAATGAACAAAACAAGACTGAAGTTAAACAAAAGCTATGAAAAAGTAAACTAGCAGCAGAATAATGTCAGTTTCATATCATTAGCTAAAATACTATGAAAATGCCCTGGGCTGTCTACCTAAAACCTGCACAAGAAAACTGATCAGTGAATTAACAATTATGAAAACATGAAAGACAAGAATGCAATGGAAATTAATGAACAGAAATGAAGCAACTATGGAATATGAACATGTAATGGGTTATGATACAATGACTGTTTAAAGAAATGAAATGAAAAATATATACATTAATACACAGAACCTCGGCTGAGCAGGGGCCCTCTACGCAGCTTTGGTAACGATCCTCAACACAAATTAAGTTGAAAACAGAGTTTTTCACATTAAAAAGCAGTTCATTACAGACTAGTAGTATTACGGCTCAAGGAAACGTAATCACTACATAACAGAGTACGCACATCAACTCAACAGCTATGATCAACTAACAACTATCAACTAACTCTACGTGCGTATGCAAACGCTCTATATAAAGCAATAAACTGTAACTGTCTCCTGAAGTTTATGATAGCAGCCAGCACGTAGACCACTAAGGCCACGGCTATAGGAGTATGGCCATGTTGGAAAACGGATCTATGGAAGGTGGGTGCTTGAATTCAACTCCAGAACTTTGCACAGATGTCAATTAACCTCCGCAAGCTTAGAAACGGTCGTATGGATGTTTATATGCCACGAAACAGAGTCCAGCCGACATAGAACTCCATAGTTGACTTCCACGTGGATGGCTTTGACCGCGGCTTTCTTTGACGAATTTACTTGAACCAATAGGACACGAACCATGTCCTTGTCATTCCTAGCCGGCCCATGTGGCTCGTTTCCTTCGTGGACACCTGTAACATAGATTTCCACAAAATAGCTGCGGAAAGTTGCAGCAGCTGCGGAAAGTGACAAGTTTCGGCAAATTCAGATGAACAAAAATCTAAATCAAATAGAAAACACACAAACATAATTAAAAACCATGTTAGATACCCTTTTGCACATGATATTGACAATTTTGGAGGTTTAGGTGAGTGAAAAGATGTGGAAAAGTGTAAGAAGACAAGAGGCAAATTGGAACTCAACAAAAGTACTAAATAGTCTAAGCCTGATCGAATCATCAATCAAGGAGTTATATGAGCACCACAAATGAAATGTGTTTATACGATTAGTCGAATCCTCCCCATAATTCCCTTCAAAATTCGGAATATCATATGGAAGTTTGTTGGGGACCGGATTCCAAGTTGAATTGTATCAAATCATATCCTTTGTCAACTTTGAAAGATATGGAAGTTCAAAGTTTCAAGGAATGGTAAGCGTAGAGTAACAAGAGAATTCCACCCACCAAGAGCATAATTTCCGACATTAGAAAAAGAGTATCTTGGATTTTTAGAAGCACCAGGCTGCCATGGGTTACTTGTAGACGGACCTGAGCCATGAGTATTTCCTTGTGGCCTAGAATTATTTAGAGGATATCCACCCCTTGCAATAGGGTAACCATGCATAGGGTAGTTTCCTCCTAGAAGAACATTGAAAGAATTGGAAATCCCCTGATAAGGATTCCATGTACTAGCTAGAGGAGGAAACAAATGTGGGGTCTCGACATAAGGGAAGGGCATACTCCCTTATTAATAAAATATATGGGATAAGTTCCCGATACCTAAACCACTAACGAAAGGATTTTCACATCCTTGACTCCCTTGGAAAGGATTAACATTCTTGTCATGTCCAGAGAAAGGAACTGATCCTAAGTTCAAAGATGGATTGGAAAGAGGGATATGGCCACTTCCAAAAGAAAAATCCTAAAAATTTGTTGAACCACTTGGCATAGAATTAATTGATGTGGAAACAATAGATGGGAGGTTGAAGGGATCATAGGAATCCCACTGGATAACATCCCAAAAGGATAGGCACAATTGAAAGGGGTATAAGGTTGGGTGCCCCCACTCAATCCTAGAATGTAGGTAGACCCAACAAATTTTGTGCTAGGTGTAGCAGTAGAGATAGGAATATTAGCCCCTCCTACAATTGAAGGCCTAGGTATACACACCATAAGTATCAATAGCCATAATTACACCACTAACATTGGCCATTAGAAAAAAATAAGGAGAGTGAACAGGTATTTTTCTTGTGAGTTAGGATACCTACGTATTATACAACGTAAGAAATATTGGAAGGAAGAGGTTCCGAAGGAGTCACTGGATACTCAGGGGTGTCTTCAATCTCAAATTTATCTTTTGATTGGAAGAGAGCCTTAGCAAGGACCAGAGTGTTTCCATCAAAATTATGAACTAAAATAGGTTCACCCTTTGAAATCATAGCCCTTAGAGAAGGATCAATCTATGATCCGTCAGCTACTACTGGTTGAAAATCACCAGTATAATTTCTCCTACACCTTCTAGATGAAGGCTCGAAACTCATAGGTGAAAGTCCAAGAAGCCTCCTAGATCAACGAACTGGTTGATCAACCACTTTTAAATATTAAGAAAACTTTTTAAAGACTCAAAAAATAAAAACGTATGGCAATCTAGGAGAAAAGAGCACTCAGTAAAAAAATTCCTAAAGATACAACCAAACAACCTGCTTGCAGGTATTTTTAGTCCAGGTGATTAGGACCAGACACCAAAATACAAGAAAGTGAATATAAGTACCTTTCAAAGATATTTTGGGATAATTATGGCCCAAGCCTTCCAACGAAGGTATCAAAAATTGTTATGCTGACCTCTAGACAATAGCCTTTGTCGGTACAAGTACCCGAGCTTCATAAGGGAACCCTCTAGAAGTACTATGAAAGTTATGTAATGTTTGTCTCAGGTACCATAGGCATTCCCCTCCACAACCACCCGTATGGTCCATAGGATAGGCAAGTAAGGTCACTAGCTCATGATCAAAGGTTGATCAGAACAGTTGTGGGTGCAAGATCCAACAAGTAGGATAGGGGGTATATCTCTTTCCTTGTATTCACTCATCCTCATGCTTAACTCTTGTGTTAGAGGAGCTTTCCTAGAAAACCTAACGATACTTGATTTGCACTATTTAATCAACATCTATGTTTCAATTTAGAGTGGCCTGGGAGAGTTTACTCTCCATACACCTATTCCAAGGCCCTCAATTCCCTAAACTAATTGACGATTCTATGAAAAAAATAAAATCTATTTCATTTTAGATTAAGCACTTGATTTCATTGGTTGTTATTTAGGTCACGTGTAGCGGAAGTGAAACGTGCGATGTTCTGATGCAAAAAAAACTAATAGAAAATGTAGAAATTATACAACAAACATGTATATCATGGATTCAATTTGATCTAACAGTTTACTAAAGCTAGATACTAAATCACTTCTACAAATAAATTGTAGAATTAAAAACACAATCACCAATCACATGAAGCAAAGAAGAATCAATCAAACCACAACACAGAAAATTTCCTGGGGAAAGTTTGTTGCTCAAAACCCCACTATATTCTATTGTATATTCAGCATGAATACATTGAACAATTATATACAACACTTCTCAAAAGAGCCCTCCTATACTCAACGAACTATCTCACACTGTCCTGGATAAACCTGACCAATACTTAGTCACTTTTCTACCTCCTGACAACCTGCCTTGCACAATCCCTAATGAATGAAATCCCTATTATTTAGGAGTTTTGGCCTTCCTTGACTGCGCAATGATCATGGGAAATCCAATGGGTGATTTTTTGCATGGGTGTAATCCAATAATCCTACAACTGATAGTCAACTTCCCTTTCACCTAGATCTCAACTGGATCTTCCTTGGAACTGACATGCATGCAGCTAATAATAGTAAATCCTCAGTTGCATGTGATATCACTAATTGTGAATTAAATGATATTTAATTCACTTGATATCTCACTAGTGTGTCAAACAGTTACAACTAGCACAACTGAGTTTAGCTCACTTTACTGAGTTAAACTAATTACAACCTGCATTAACTAATGCACCACTACACTTTGAACTTTGTTACAACTAGAATTACTCTGCATGCCTCACCAACTGCCCTCAATTAGAAATTCATGAGTTAACTGAGTTTATCACATTCAATTAACTATTACAAGTTATTTTGAGATTAGATTACATTTTATTGTCCATCTTAATTAAGGGATAACTAAACTAGACATGCACCAAATTTAGCCCACACCAGTGTAGGTGCTGCTAAGACTTGTGGTCCCACACTAGTGTAGGTGCTACTTGAAACTCCTGGTCCCACACTAGTGCAGGAGCTAAAATTTCTTGTTTAACTTCAACACTCCCTCTTAACAAGAAATGGATTATCCTCCACCCTAATCATGCCTCTATGCTATTCGAATTTACTCCTGGTGAGCACCTTTGTCAAAATATCTACATCCTGATCTTCTGTGGGAATGCACTGAAGTAACATTATTCGCCTCTTGTAAAGACCTAAACTAGGACTTATGACTAAACCAATATATCATTGAAACTAAACATAACATGAAGGAGAATAAAATATTTCTATCTTCAACATTTATTTGATGATAATATACAAGTAAAATTTATTTACAACATATTAAACAAATTCAATTTTTTTTCAGAAATTTATGGATGTAATTAGCAATCGAAGAATACATGTATCACTCGATTGGTTGATATGCACCTGATTTTTTTTGAGATGCTCCTATTAGGCTACCCGACTAGATTTACCTCTCAGCCAACTAGGAATGAATTCCTAGCCCAGGGAACCTACACAGGCTCCCTAGCCCTCCGAGCCCAAGTCCAACCAACTATAGTGTGTTTGAGTGGGAATCAACACCTTCCAACTCCAAAGAAGACCAAGAATCCTCCTCAATGCCAAAACAAGACCAAAATCCCCCACAAGGCCAAACAAGGCCAAGAATCCTCCTGAATTCCACAACAGGACCAAAATCCCCTACAATTCCAAACAAGATAAAAAATCCTTCCCCTTTCCTCTCATCCTCCTTCGATTTTATATATTTTCCTCTCATCCACTTCAACTACTTGCCATTAATTTCATGACTACCCCACCATCCTTCTCATTTATTAACATTGAATTTTCTACCATGTATAGATATTTTATTCAAAAATAAATGAGAAGACCAAGATGTAAATTGAGATGACATATTGGATGTACAAAATCTAGATATTTGATTTTAGAATTAAATGAGGGAAGGCCATACCTTATCTACAATTTAAATTGAGATGACATATTGGATGTACAAAATCTAGATATTTTATTTGATAATTAAATGAGGGAAGACCATACCTCATCTAAGATTTGATTTGAGAAGACATATTAGAAATGAAATAAATAATAAAGGTCATACTAGTAAAAATAAAATAAAATTACAATTTCACAAGTGTAGATATTACTCAAAGATTATAAGTCATTATTTATAGATTAAATAAAATTTAATCAAAATTTTCCTTATGGGATCAATTGGGACATTACATACACCCCTCCTTCAGAAAACTTCGTCCCGAAGTTAAAGTGAAAATGACACAATGATTTTGAAAATAAGGCATAACAAAATAGAGATAGATATAGTAGTCAAATTAAGTCAAGCAATGATACCACCTCCATCAAGAGTCTCCAATCTAATGTATAACCTCCTATCCTTCCTAAGCTACTTCCGCCCCCATCCTATTTGTCCTTTGCTGCAATATACTATGGCATCGGCTATACCGATCTAACCATTGATAAAACCAATATGGCGGAAGCATCGACTATATCGAACTAACTTCCCCAATAGGCAACTGGCAATCGTCATCACACATCTAGGGGAGCATTTCCATCACTTCCCTCCCACGATTCCAGGCTTGGAGGTTACACGGTGGGAAATACCTCCATCCCTCCTCAAAACTAGGGTCAACACCCTAATATGGACCACACTACAAAGTTGTTTGGATACTTGTCATCGAATAATCCAGTCAGGTAGTCTTGTCACCTGTATCAATTACACTTTACACATATCATAATAGTGCATATCAAGTAGATAAAAAATGTAATAGAACAATGTACATCATACCATTCCTAGTCGGATATGTCAACATTACCCATCAGGAGTATATATCTTGGTTATCATATAGTTCCTTCCAATCTGTAGGTTAGTTCTCATTCATGTATATACATAACAACCAAAACATATATAGATAAGTGATCTTAATCCTCATGTTATGAAGTTCAACATCCATGTCCCAATTTGTACTTCATAAGACATACTAGAATAAATCTTACATTAGCTAAACCAAAATTTTGATAAGTCATTCATTAGATAAATCATATCCCTGTAAGTCATATGCCAAACATCAATAACTTTGAGAAGTCATACATTAGATAAATCAGTTAAGTCATACATCAGTTAAGTCGTTAAATCAAATAAGTCATACAACAATATTTTAATCAACAATACCTAATATATCTATTGGTTTATATAAGTAGTTTCATCTATCCAACTAAATGTGACAATATTACATAGCGCTCATAAAATAACATGGAACTACCAAATAGAGTCTTAGTATAGGTGGTTATCTAAGTCAAAATGGGCGTCACAGATGCTCAAAAAGTGAGGGGTAGTCACGATGTATAGTCTTTGCATCCTCACTGGTAGCAGATCCTGGGCTATACTTTTCCCACTGTATCTTATGAGTACTTTGTATGGTATTATAGAAAATTTATGTTATGTGATGGGGATTTTTATTTATGACTAGGTCTTTTAGTTCCTATATTCAAGGACCTCGCATCTTTTGGACCTAAATTTTTATGCTTGTAGACTCCAATTATCAAATGACACGACGATTGTTTGAGAAATATTAAATATTTAAAATATAATGTTAAATCTTGTATATATAAGTCTTGAAAAGTGGAGCTAATTCGAATGGGAGTATCATAAGTGTATCTATTTATCCATTTACAAATTAGATTGGCATTTTATAAATGGCCACTACGCTAAGAGCTTGAGTGTTTTCTTACGATCTAAGAAGTAAATGCTCCATGAAAAAGGGAACTAGAGATTGATAAGTGAAGCACAAAGGAACTCTAAAAAGTGAGAAATTGTGTCCATGGACTTGTAATATTAAGTGGAGCACATTTAGAGACTTGATGAATCATAATTAAACACTAAGTAAAGATATTTGAAGTGAATCATAATTAAAGACTAGGATGTGAACAAATATGAAAATAATATTCATGAACTTACATGATTGTAATAGCTTGCGAAACCTATTTCTTAATATTTAAATTTGGGTTCCTTAGAGTTTCAATTGTCATTTACATTTCATAAATCATTTGTATCGATCATCAATTATTTGCGTTGATGTCTGCAATAATTGGCTTCATTTGGATCTTATCGTCCAATAATAAATTTACCAACACTCTATATGGATAGTCATAACTTCTCACTCCATCCAACTTGAACAACTAGTCCATTTTATTTTTAACTTGTAATATATATATATATATATATATATATATATATATATATTTCACTTCAACTTGCTCTAGAGAATGATTGTTAACTCAACAAACACAACCACTTTGGTGTGATACTTAACCTTTTTCTCAACTTTGTTTATGAGGCTTATTAGTTCCATAAATACCTTTCTCAAAACAACCTTAGTTTCCTTTCAAATAATCCCTAATATAACATATATAATATTGCCTTGAACAACCAATAATGGTCATAGAAATGGAAATCAAGTAGCCATTGTATGAACAAGAATATAAACTATGTAAGGAAATAGCATAACCGAACATAACAAAGTAAATATCTTATTCAAGATTGTCTATAATAATTGTTTGAATTGGAGTTATTCAATTTTTAGCCCAATCATAGTTTGACCAAATCATGCATTACAAAGAGTAGATCTGAGTTTTAAGTTGCAGATCTGAAAAATGATTCAGAAATTTTTGAAGATGACTTTACATTAAAATAGATCAGATCTAAACATAACATGGATCGGCAAGCTAATCCATGGATCACCAAAGTGAAAGGCAAAGCCCAGCACCAGAGATCTCTCATCAAAAATGGGGTCAAAACACCCTGCAAACCCTCCACTAAAAATAACGCAGTCCCTCTAGGAAAACTATGTTGTAGCTTGGATAACAGACATGGCCTAATGCCAAGATACAAATCTGAAGCTCAAACAGTGGATGCACTCTTCCAGGAGGTTAAAAGACACACTCACTAAGAAGAGGCTCCAATATAATCTAGATCTAAACAAATCTAGAGTTCCACTTGTTGTAGCCTACAAAAGAAAACAAACCCTCACTGGATCTGCGTTGCAGTTGGAAGTAGAGCTTGGCCCAAAGCCTGATAGTGGATAAAATCAGCAAAAAATCCTCCAAGAATCCTCAATGGAAGAGGTGAAATCCCTACATAGGAACTCCAAGTTCTAAGCAGCACAATTCTCCACTAAACAGGAGAGAATAGTATTTGTATAAACAGACAACATACTTAGAAATATAGACAATCAACAACCTTCTCTTGCTGCCTTCCCCTTCCTTTTATAAGATGAGAGACTTTGCCAACCCTAAACCACCTTGATGAGTTAGCTCCTTTCACATGAGGGGCCTCCTTCTAGAACTGCGTTGTCCCTTTATGAGGTACATTGAATCTAGAGAGCGATGTAGATTTGGTCAAGGTTGACCCAGTCTCACAGCTCAAACCCCTTTCACACCTGCAAGTGATTTATTTACATGGCCCTGATTTATCCTTGTTCATATGGGCATTGATTTATTCAGTCTTTTCAAGAGTTTTACATGTCCTCCTTTATTCATTTATTCATGCAACAGAAATTAAAAAAAAAATGTATATTCCTCTTAGCTTAGGCTAAGTAGGAATATTACGGTCATCGATCCTCCAAAATGTTGCTTTTCCTCAAACAGCTGTTAAGGTTATAGCTATGAGCCCTTCCCCTCCTTGTATGATGACATCATCGATGATCAGTCCTCATCATAAGCCAAGTGCTCTTCAAGCCAATACATCGGGAATTGTTCCTCCAAGGTGTTGGCGGATAGAGAATCTTGCGGACAAGACCGATCTCCCTAGTACTAAAAGTATCTAGCAACAAATAGCCAAATAGACTAATCTTTCTCTAAGCATATATGATCTATGAAAAGCTCTATAGAGGTGTTAAGGACTTACCATTTGTCCAGTGCTTGTTTGAAGTCGTTGTTGTCCCTCGCGCGCTTGAAGGAGTTTTCCTCGTAAACCTGCAGTCACAAACAAGCAAAATATTACATAGCACCTGTATAGAAATCATCATAAACCATGCTTATCATAGTGATCAAGGAATCTATGAAATAAACCATTGATTAAAAGCTTATTGAGAAAAATGAGTATATTTGTATTAATTTCAAAAGAAGAAAATCCTTACAACTTGAGCCTTGATGTTGCACAGGACTTTCCGGGGTCCGAAGCAGGAGTCTCCTTTACTTTGATAAGCTCTGCACTCCTCCAACCAAGACAAATAGAGGTATGTAATCTCTCCTCACAAAATTCTTAGTTAACTGAGTCTAAATCTCAACAACACTTAACCTCAAATCTTCTTAAGCTTGACCTCCCTTTGAGGCTACCCAATGCCTCTTTTTATAGTGGAAAAGAGGAGGTTTTCTTTTCCAAGTATGAAGGGATAGAATCCAGCTCCTCACATAAAGGGGTTAGCTCCATAAGGTAAGGGATTCATGCACCTCATAAGAGCGGTTCTGCCACCGCAAGATCCATTCTAGAAGCTTCCAGAATTTACTTTAATTGAGCTTTTTGGAATTTACTTGCGCCTTTTTGATCTTACAGGGGTCCACACCTTTAACATAGATAAAGTGCATTCAGGTACGCAAGAGAGCTGAACATTGGGTGTGGGACCGCAGGCAAGATAGCGAGAAAGTGCGATACCAAAGTTTAGGAGACTTTTAGGAACTTTTCTCTGATTTTCAAGGCTTGACATGAGGAACTGATATGTTAGACTTGCAAAGGGAGAAGTATGAGTAATAATGAGCTCATACACATAGCAGAATGTCAGGATGACAATTTTCAGTGTAACATATTGCCCCCTAAAGTGCAAAGTCTGGAATAGATGATGCTGAAGTCTGTCATATATGAAGAGTGCAGTACTTTATCATTTCAAGGATCATCCTGTGGACACCCCAGTCAGAACTTGTAAATACATTCAATGCAAAATATATACATATCATTGCTGAGGTAGGCATTCCCATACTCAGATCAAAACGGACTAGAAACTAATTCAAATTTTTCTGAAACAGGAATGATTTTGAGTACATCATAGTATAGACATGTGTAGACACAGTATGGACACGGCCATCTGTTTATAAATAGTCCACTGTATAAATGATAACAAAATTCCTCGCAGCCTGGATGGTAGAAACTAGATCCAGGGTCTTGATTTCCGCATCTCGAACTAGTACGATTCTATCCATGTGAATGAATGTGTCGAAGTCGAACATGGTAGAAACCACTTGATTACCAGTCAATAATGTAAATTGTTAACAAGTGTGAGAGTAACCACCAGTAATTTCAATGGCTCTCAAAGTACTCAGTACAATCCATGAAATGTGAATGAATGAGCTGAAGTCGAACATGTCACGGAATCATTCGATCGAAGGTCAATGATGCAACCTGTCGTCGAAGGCGAGAAACCTGCCATTGAGGCATGCATATTTCAAGGTACTGACGATTTCTGGATCAACTTCCTAGATAATGAGCTGTCGTCGATAGAAAGTGATCCGTCGTAGGCAAGCCCACAACATGAAATCATAGATCAAGTTTTGAAAATATATTGGCAAGGACTGACTCAGGGATGGTCAAAATGGATGACAGATATTTTGCAGATGAATGGTTTGTTTGAACTATCCTCTTGAACACATAACGACACTGCAGATGGCTTGGTGACAATTGACCCAAAGCTAATACCCAGAAACCGGCTGAAGACTTTCAATGTGGTTTGATTAACTGTTAGGAAAAGGATTTCCCAACCCAGGTGGACAAAAAGTGTCGTGTTCAAGAGTGGTTAATGGTTTTCCGAATAATCAAAATGTGACAAACAGATTCGTTTTTCTCTCTTTTCCCCCACCATTTCTGGCAAGTACCTCTTTATTTTTGACAAGCTTGAGGAGGATAACATTTGCTTGTTTATAAGCTCATCCTTCGGATGAGTCCAACTTAGTTTAAAATTTGAACCCTAAGAAGGAGTGGTTCGTTCCTGCTTAAAATTGAACAGGTCCTTTACTGTTAAATTTTAACGAGTCCAGTATAGGAGAAACTCGGTGTTTTTCAATTTTAGGGAGTCAGAAGAAAAAACTTAAGAAAACTCCATGGGTGTACTTTTTCGTAAATTTAGTCTCTCAGGCTCGAAAAAGGATAAAATAATGCGGGAGAGAACTCTATTGACCATAATTAGTCAACGTATACCTTTTTCGTAAATAGTCCATTTCAGTCCGTAAAAGGGGTAAACTTATACTGAAGGGACGATCATTCATTTACTTTAACGAGTTCGAATAATCAAGTACTCGACAATCTTTTCATGTTTAGAGAGTCTGAAAAGGGCTTAAAAGAGGACTCAATAGTTTCACTTTTTCGGTAAGTTTTAACAAGTTCGAAAAAGGGATAAAAATGTACTCATGGTTTTCACTTTTTCGTAAGTTTTAACGAGTTCGAAAAAGGGATAAAAATGTACTCCTGTGGCCGACTTTCAATTTAATTAACGAGCAGGAAAAGACGGAAAGAACTCGGCATTTTCATATGTTTTACGAGAATGAAAGATAGCAAAATAATCTCGAGATTTTCATGAGTTTAACGAGTCTTGAAAATAACTGAAATTGACTCAAGATAGGTTTCATTTTTACAAAAGCTTGAAACAGAGAAAAACTATGCTTCAGAGTGGTTTCATTTTTGCACAAGCTTGAAACAGAGAGAAAAATGTGCTTGATGCCCCCTAAGCGTAACTGCTAGAGCGCATGCCCCCCCAGCTTCATTTCATTCAACTAAGTACACTGCTGGTAATTAATAGTTGGATGGAATGAAGGTTCATTTACGAGATCATATGAAAGACCCGACCTAAAACTATAAGAAAATTATGCAAAAACTGAAATAACTAACCTAAATATATGACTTAACATTTACGAGATCTATTCAAAGACTCGACTCAATTAGGGGAGGATTTGTTTCATTTTTTAACGAGCTTGACACAGGAAAAGAACTATGCTCATGGCAACGTGTTTCATTTTTTAACGAGGTTGACACAGTAACAGGAACCATCCTCACCTACATGTTTCATTTTTTAAACGAGGTTGACACGGTAACAGGAACTTTCCTCAAGAACTACTTATTTCTAATCTATCAATATAACCTAGTGATTCATTTTTTAATGAGGTTGACACAGGAAAAGAACTATCCTCATACCTAATTCATTTTTTAACGAGGTTGACTCGATGCGGAACTATCCTCGGACCAAGCTGATTCATTTTTTTTAATGAGGTTGACAGAGGAAAGGAACTATCCTCATACCTGATTCATTTTTTAACGAGGTTGACTCAGTAACAGGAACTATCCTCTAACCAACTGATTCATTTTTTAACGATGTTGACATAGGAAAAGAACTGTCCTCATACCTGATTCATTTTTTAATGAGGTTGACTCAGTAATAGGAACTATCCTCTGACCAACTGATTCATTTTTTAACGAGGTTGACACAGGAAAAGAATTTTCCTCATACCTGATTCATTTTTTAAAGAGGTTGACTCATTAACGAGCCATCTCGAAACTACTTATTTCTAATATATTAATCTACTCTTTACAATCTACCTACTGATTCATTTTTTAATGAGGTTGACACAGGAAAAGAACTGTCCTCATCGCTGAATGATTCATTTTTTAACGAGGTTGACTCAATAACAGGAACTATCCTCAGACCCGCTGATTCATTTTTTAACGAGGTTGACACAGTAAAAGGAACTATCCTCTGACCAACTGATTCATTTTTTAACGAGGTTGACACAGTAAAAGGAACTATCCTCTGACCAACTGATTCATGGCTTCCAACTGGAAGAAACACATGTCAATGGACACACCTTGATCATGGCTTCCAAGAGGTCTTCATCAGAAGGAAGAATAGTTCTCTGGAAGGAACACATGTCAAGGGACTCAAAAGGGATAAGAACATCACGTTCAAATAATCCCATAGATTTTTCCATGTCAATTACCGGATCTAAGTCAAAGGAAGACGAGAAAAAAGTGAGAGGCTCGCTTACATCGGTAATTGAAAACATGGGACTATTTGCCACATAATTAACCCATGGCGGGGTAGATACCACTTGCGTATGAGGAACATTTAGGGATGTTGGATTATTGGTAGTCGAATCAAGAATAGGGAACGAAAGTTGGTCTACAGTCACAATATTTCCATTGTGAGGGAAAGACATCACACGAAAGAGTGTCGATACGACAGCTTTCATTGCATAAACATAGTCTCGCCCAAGGAGTAAATTGAAATCCAAGGGACCTCGAACTACCATAAGATCAATACAGACAGTTTTACCTTCCAAAGTAATAGAAAACTTAGGAAGGATACCTAAAGGTTCACTAATGGTTCTGTTAAAAGCTTTCAGATTCTACGTAATAGGCACAAGCTAAGGGGAACCCAAAGCTTTCCAAGCAGTTGAGGATAAAATACTAACAGAAGCACCTTCATCTACCTGTGTGCGGTGTATGTCCCTACCACCAAACTTCACAATGATTTGGAAAGGTATGGAGGAAGGAAGATGAGGTTCTGTCAGTCTATTCCAATCAAAGGAAAAGACCTCAGTACTTGGAGGGGGTTCTGTAGAAACAGGTGAAATGCCCCCTAGCGTAGAAGAATCTGATGTAACAAGAAGAACCTGAGCGGTATGAAGTTCACTCTCTACAGGGAGAATGGGATCGACAGAATGTGAAATCGAATCGACCACTTGATCAAATAATGGATCATCAACCTGAGTGATATAAGTTTCACTCTCCAATGGAAGAGTGGGATCGATTGTACTTGAAATTAGATCAATCACTCCGTTAGTTGACGGTAGGTTGGGAGAAAATTTACAGTAACCAGTTGGAAATTCTTGCTGTGGAACAACAAGGTTTTCAAAAATTTTTGAGGCTTCATCCATGTGAGGGAAAATGTGAGTTTGATGACTCCCTTCGCATAAATTACAAGGAAACCTAACTTTACCCTTTTTCCCAGGAACCTGACTATCACTGGTTGATAGATCAACGGAAAGTTGATGAGATTTTTCTGACCATAATTCCAAGACCTTTGGAATATCGGGACAATTGATAAGGAAGTGGTCACCCTTAAAAAGCCTACAAGGGTATTTGGGTTTACGATGCATGTTGGAGGTTTCCTCAACACTACTAACATTTACATCCATGGTTGGTTGGTTGACTTATTTCTTATCTTGCTTCTTCTTCTTCTTCTTCTTCCCTTTCTTCTTCTTCTTAGCCACCTGGTTACTAGCGTCAAGGATTTTACCAAGTGAAGAGGAAGAAATGGAGGAAGAAATATTAGGCGAAGAAGGTAAAGGGTCAACAGAAGGTTGGTGATGTTGAGATGGTGAACTTTGTTGAAGTGAAGCATCCAGTTGAGGTGGAACAATTGGAGTATTTGGGGCCAACAAAGTTGAAAATAACCATATCGGTAAACCTATTGTAAATCCAGGTAATGAAAAAGTAGCCATATAAGGAGGACCAACATTTCCAAAGCAAGGAAAAGTACTAGGATTCTCATTAAGAGGGGTTCCTTGGTTGGTAAATTCCGGAACATTTGCCATTATATTCAACTTCAGTGAATTTTATTAACAAATTAAAAACTAAAATTAACAATTAACAATTCACACCTAACAATTAAAATTCACAATTCACACCTATGGTCTCTAAAAGTAAAAACAAACAAATTAACACGTGCTATCAAATCTAGGAGTCAAACCACACACAAACAGTAACTTCCTGTACTAAAAACACTAGTTGGTGATGAAATCCAACATCGTAGAATTTAATACAGAAAGGGCGGTTGGAACAGTTACCCCGACAACCTGCTTAATGAAACAGATTGGCACAAGTTTCTTCACAAAACCATCTTGAGTGAAGAGAACCCCCCAGAGAGTCCAAGAAGGGTTAATTGAATCTGCTTCGACGTGCTCCGAATGCAGTGAGATCTTTCCTTCACCGTCACCTTAGGAAATAATCTTAAGATAATGGACACTAAAGGCTGCCAACGGTAAAAAATATAGCGAGAACGTCTGCGATCGATCCAATAAGCAAGAGCGATAATAAAGCTCAATCCCCTTGAAGGTTCCTCAACATGGTCAATCCGAGGTTTATCGACAAGTGACCCCAGGCTCCTCGACAATGGTTAATCTGAGGTTTACTGTTTGTAATGTGCGCAAAATATTCTATCTTCCCCAATGAAACATAATTGATTGTCTCGAAGGTTCGGACATGATCTCATGATTGAATTCTTTAAGAGAAGCTTCCAGATTGTACCAATTACAATTGGATATATTTTCTACCGCAAGATTTATCTACTTGTCTGTTTTTACTATCTTGGAGAGTTAATTACTCCCTCCTCCAAGATACTAGCCTAAACTATGTTGGTGGAAAGAGCCCTAAAAAATGTAAAAATTACTAGATGAATTTTAATTAAGCGCTGTGTTATTTAGGTTGTTATTACTCAAAAGGGTAAATGGATATGAAACCAATGGTGTTATGACCCGACCCAAAACTGAATGCAATCGAATATGATAATGTAATCTTTTCAATTCGATGAATCCTACCTAAAGTAAGGAGAGAGTTTCCATCCACTTCCAACAATGCAAAGATTGATAACTAAGAGAAAATATAACAAATTCTCTAATGCACTAATTTCATCAAGAAAAACTAATGCAAATCAATCCCAAAACAATTTTTATATTTTTGTGTTTTTAAAACAAGCATAAAAACATCTAAATTCAAATCAAAGAAAACTGATCTAAATCTATGATTGATTTTTCAGAATGTAAACTATGCATTTGTAATCTATGCACAATTCACTTGAAAAGTATGCAAATGTAATCTATGCACATTTTTCATTTATATTCTGAAAATGAGAATTCTAATTATGCAAATGTGATCTATGCAAGAGAATTCTCAAACACAATCAAGTGCAAGCCAAGAAAATCGGGTGAGAGTTCCAAAGATCAAAAAATAAAAACACTCAAAGGCGATTAACACTCATACACAATTTAACCCCCCCCCCCGGCGAATGAGGGGGAAATTTTTTTTGCAAAAACAAAAGCAAAAAGATGGAAAATTGTGAAAAGACTGAGAGAAACCTCCAAGTAATGACCAAAGGAAATCAAATTAAGAATTTCTCAAAAAAGAGACTCAAAACACCCAATACTGCTAAGATTCATTCACAGAAAGCTTTTGACAGAAACAATCATCAATCTGGGCAGAAACCAAAAACTCTAAATCAAAATAAAGATAAACTAAAGAAAGAAATCTAAAGTTTTTCAAAATTTTAATAGGGTCCGCAGTCTTGCAGAAGTAACAGGTGTGGTACCGCACTGTTTACTCAAGCAAAGATGCGAAATTGCCCGCACTGTGCAAAGAAGGCAAAGTGCGGTCCCTGGAAAAATTAGAGAAAAACATAAAAGATCTCAAAATTTTCAAAAACAGAGAAAACCTAAGCTACCCAGGCAGATGTCTATCAATCAAAAACTAGGAAAAATGTTTCCTCAAATCAAAATAAAAGAGAACCAAAAACAACAAGTTCTTCCCCAGTGGAGTCGCCAATTTGTTGTATGGATTAATCTGTCTTGCGGACAAGACCAATCTCCCTAGTACTAAAAGTATCTAGAAACAAACAGCCAAATAAAGTAATCTTTCTCTAAGCATATATGATCTATGAAAAGCTCTATCGAGGTGTTAAGGACTTACCGTTTGTCCAGCGCTGATTTGAAGTCGTTGTTGTCCCTCGCGCTCTTGAAGGAGTTTTCCTCGTAAACCTGTAGTCACAAACAAGAAAAATATTACATAGCACCTGTATAGAAATCATCATAAACCATGCTTATCATAGTGATCAAGGCATCTATGAAATAAACCATTGATTGAAAGCTTATTGAGAAAAATGAGTATATTTGTATTAATTTCAAAAGAAGAAAATCCTTACAACCTGAGCCTTGATGTTGCACAGGACTTTCTGGGGTCCGAAGCAGGAGTCTCCTCTACTTTGATAAGCTCTGCACTCCTCCAACCAAGACAAGTAGAGGTATGTAATCTCTCCTCACAAAAGTCTTAGTTAACTGAGTCTAAATCTCAACAACACTTAACCTCAAATATTCTTAAGCTTGAACTCCCCTTGAGGCTACCCAATGCCTCTTTTTATAGTGGAAAAGAGGAGGTTTTCTGTTCCAACTATGAAGGGATAGAATCCTCCTTCAAAGGGATAAGCTCCTCACATCAAGGGGTTAGCTCCATAAGGTAAGGGATACATGCACCTCATAAGAGCGGTTCTATCACCGCAAGATATTTTCTGGAAGCTTCTAAAATTCACTTTTATTGAGCTTTTTGGAAATTACTTAGCAGCCTTTAAATCTTCTGAGGATCGAGCCTTTAACAGCTAAAGTGTGTTCGATTACGCAGAGAAATTTGAACATTGGAGTGCGTGACATGAGGCAAGATAGAAGAAAGAGTGGGATACCAAAGTTTAGGAGACTTTAGAAACATTTCTCGTTTCAAGGAGGGCTTGACATGAGAAGTAAGTATGTTAGACTAGAAAAGGGAGAAGTATAAGAAGTATGGTGATAATGAGCAGACTCGGTTAAGAAGAATCCAAGGTGATGACAATTTTCGGTGTAACCTGAGGTCAACATAAGATGTGCATAGTCCA